>JAVJIF010022123.1:0-42164 GCA_038442645.1 Agave tequilana
CAAGGTCAATCTCCATGGAGGATTCCGATGTCCGATCCTTCACAATATTTTTATCTGGGAGATTTTTGATCTTTTTAAGACAAGTTAGCAGTAATATCCTGTGTAAAGATAAATGGTGATAATGTTGTGCTCACCTTCGTGACTGATAATTTGATTAATTTTAAATAATTGGTGCATATAATTCTTGACATTCTAGGTCCCAAAATCTATGGGTCTCATGTCTCTTTAAGAGCCATTCTCTAGGGTATAGCTAGGTTAATTGGATAAATAACGAAAAAATGTTGTGTAATTATCTAGGCTATCACTGATACTTTCTTACTGGGGCATGGAGCGAACTGCAATTGTCAAAGAAGTAAAAAAAAAAAAAAAAAAAAAAAGAAGGGATGAAGTGAACAAATTCAAGGATTCTCAATACACATGCAAGCTAAATCTTCTAAGACCTGTTTGGTTGTCGTAATTGGCCGTAATTCGTTAGTCGTAATTGATAAAATCTTTTACAGTTGTAAATGAGTTATGCATGTAAGTTTACGGTGTTTGGTTGGTAATATAAAGTTGTAAGTGGGAAAGTGTATTATATTTTACGGTGTTTGGTTGTCGTTATGTGTAAGTCATAAGTGTAAAAGTCGACCACAAAATTAACTATTTGGTGATTTAAAAAGTTTTAATATTGCGAATAAATATTAAAAATGCTAAATATTAAAAAATAATATTAACATAAAAAATAATACAAATTTGCATGACCATAAAATTAACTGTAACTTGGTTGTAAGTGATTGGTTATTGGGTTGCAAGTGAGTTGTAGTTAAGTTGCGTAAGTCTTTTACGAATACGGTACAAACAAACGTCGTAGTTATAATTAGGTTGTAAGTCATTTACGAATTACGGACTTTTACGCCTTTTACGACGAAACAAACAACCCCTAAATGTAAATTAGGTAAGAGAAAAAAATTGAGTGGTATTTGCATTAAGGTCTTTCCCTCGTTCATTCTTTGCATTTATATTTACAGGTGCTAAATGTTCAAAAATATAAATCCTTGGTATTTGGCAAAATTCATGAATCTAAAAGCCATTATAAGTATTATCATTATAATACAAAAATGATCTGGTAGTACAACATCTTCAACAGCTACAATCTAAGACAAGTTAGCATTGACATCCTCCAAACTTACTAAACTCATCAAAGAGGAACCACACAACCTCTACTAAGAAATCATGCTAGAAATCAGTGTAAGATTTAACCATGCTGGACATACGAATTAAGAATTTGACATGCTTTATAAGATTACAAAAATAACCAAAGACTGGCAACTGAACAGCACAGTGATTCGCCATTAATAAGTGCAGCGCTGTGCGACTGTTGGAATCCTCCATGGAGATCGACCTCAGTGATGACGTGGGAGAAAATGGACTCGTCAAAGAATGTCAGAAGCATCGTGGACTCGTCAGAGAACGTCAGAGAGGGTTGTGGACTTGTCGATGAACGTTGGAGAATGTCGTGGACTCGTCGGAACAATCGACGACGATGTGGAGAACATTGGTGAACATAGTGGAGCAATCAGCGACGAGGTGGGGTAAGGAACAATCAGTGGCGACGTGAAGAACGTCGGTGAACGTCGTCGGAGCAATCACTGACGACGTGTTAGGAGGAGCAGTCAGCGGCGATGTGAGATGGAGCAGTGCAATGGGAGATGGATCAGTGGGATCAAGAGGGATTTGATTTTTTTTTTTTGTCTGTTAAACTTCTATGAATGTAATGGAGATGGAGAAAAATGGCCGGGTGTGGGTGTCTCTTTCACGAATCCCGATGCAACAACAATCCACCAGACCACAATGCGCGAAGGATGGGTTAGCTCCTTCACGCGAAGGAGCTAACCCGAGCCTAGTTGGAAAACTATACTTGGGCCCACAAGAACATGTTTCTCATGGAAAGGAGAACGGCGGGGCCCATCCAGTCAAATTTCTCAATAGTTTCAATCCAAAATGGGTGAAAAACTACAGCCCTCTACAACTGGGACCGGCGCCTGAAAATGATGGGGCCCACGAATGCTTTCTCAGTTCTCAGACAAACAACTTTTTCGAAAACTGTAACCCCCTGATCCCTGATGTACGTATCACCGTATCAGTACGCGATACGACGTACAAAATTGATTTGACCTCCGTAGTAGTCCGATTGAGCTGATGTCAGTTTAAAAAATTATTTTCTAATATTTTAAAATTTTCAGGATTTTTTGAAAATTTTCTGGATTATTTTGGAAAATCTCCGTAGTCGGTATCGACCGATACCGATAACCGGCTCTACAATTTTTATTTCACAAACGGAGTTGTATTTTAAGGATCCGCTTTCATCATGTGCCTTAGAATCGTGTTATCTACGTTAGGGTATTTTTGAGAATTTTTCAGAATTTATCGAAAATCCGGCCAAACCGGTATCGCCCAGTATCGACGAGACACTCCGAGATTTTTAATTTGCAAACTGAATTGAATTTCTTCAAACCGTTTTCATATTACGTCTCAGAATAATATTCTCTATTTTCTGTAATTTTGGGCACCGTTCGGAGCTGGTCGAATATTGGGCCAATAGAATAATAATAAAATATTATTTAAATCTTTCTTTTTCTTTTCTTTTCTTCTCCCTTCTTCCACACACTTCTTCTCCACCGCCTAAACCCAACCGCCTCATCTCTCTCTCTCTCCTCTTAAAATCTCTTTCCCTCCTCTTAATTTCAAACTCACTCTCTCTCTAAAACTTTCACTCTCTCTCTCTCTTCTCTCTCTCTCTCTCTCCCCACACACTCTCTCCCTCTCTCTCTGCAGACCCAAAAGGGGGGACCCGTTGCCAGCGTCGCCGGCCGCCGCAAGCACCGCAGGCGGCCGCGCCCCAGCCCCCCGGCCGGCGAGCCACCGCGCCCCCGGCCGGCGAGCCACCGCCGCCACCCTCCTCTTCTTCTTCTTCTTCTTCCCCTTTTCTTCTTTTTTTTCCTCTTCTTTTTCTTCTTCTTCTCCAGCTGCTTCTTCCCCCCCTCTCTCTCACTCTTTCTCTTTCTCTCTCTCTCCTCTCACCCTCTCCCGGGCCTGACTTACGGCCGTGCCGCCGGCGGCCGGGACTGCCACCGGCGGGCCTCCCTCGCCGCGGCCAGCACCCGCTGGCCGGCCTGTGCGCGGGCACAGCAGCAACACATGCTGCTGCTGCTGTTGCTCCCTTGTTGGGTTTGGGTAGAACCCAAACCCATTAACCCTATTGGGTTCAATTAAAACCCATTAAACCCAATAACCCGTTACCCATTACATTAAGTTATGGGTTTGGGTCGTGGATCCAAACCCGATCCGTTAACAACCCGAACCCGCTCCGAAACCCAATAAAGGTAATTTTACAGAAAACCCCCTGATTCAATTTATTAAATGCATTTGAATTCTTTTTATTTACATATTTAACCCATTTCTGTTACTTTTAGCGTTCGGGCGATAACTAGAACATCCGGACTCCGATTTGGACGATTCTGAATCCGTTGCGATCGTGAGAACGAGAGTTACCTTCCCGTGGCTAGTTTGTGAGTGTTTTTTTATAAAGTATCTTTTACCATGTTTAGTGACATTGATTGACAGATCTTGATTATGGATAAAATACGGTAACTATGAAATATTAACTTGTCATTATTGGATACTCAGTGTCATAGGAAAAACATATCATATTGTAAGGTATTTCCTGATGCACTATAAATCTGGGGATGTCATAATAATAACAATAAATCCTGACATCGACAACTCGGAACGGTCATCATACCTGCACAGCCACTGACACACAGACCACTATGTCACCATCTTCATGAACACTATTATGTCATGTATTGGATCACAGTTAGAGAACTATAGTCACATGTCTACTGATCCACGATACTCGGTGACACTACACTGTTACGAGACATGCATGCTAGACACCCTTATTTCACGCACTGGTATCATCACTATACGAGTACTGTAGGTCAATGGACATGGTAGTATCTGAGACACTGACCACCGTGACTTACATATCCTGTCACCCGGGACCCTGTTATCACATGTACATGTATCACGTTGCACAAATACTATGGCACGTCACACCAGTAGTTCGTATTCATGTGCACCACTTCACAGAACCCCGTCATGTCATATACTGTGAGCATCGTTACATGGATTCTCGGCATATCACCGTTACATATGCATGTGTTGTTTCTTTCTTCTTGTCATATGGATCCCCGTTCATATTACATGTCTTATTGTGCCATGTTATCGTATTCATGTATTCATGTTATATGATTGTTTCCTGTTACTGATATGGATATTCCCGTTACTGGACATGAGAGCTGTTGATATGCGATATGTGGAATCCCACATCTATTGTTCCCGTTATATTGTTCCCGTTCTATTGTTCTCGTTATATTGTTCCCGTTTCATGTTATATTGTTATATGCTATCAACAGAGCTCAGGTCCAGTTATCATGTTATCCGTATCATGCACTGTATTTGTTCTTGTTACATTGTATACTTAACATATCAGATCATAAAGCTAACTGGGGTATGGGGGGAGACTCGACGGTTGATTAGATCTTATCGGGTGATGTACTGGATCCATATTGTTAGTCCCACTGCAGGGGAGGTAGTGCTACCTACCAATTGCTCCATGAGCTCCCGTTACTTGTTTCATGCTCCCCTCTTAGCGGAGGCCCCTGGTCCTAGCAGCCAGGGGTTTGTTTAAGGCCGTGATCCCGGGTATGCACGGGATACACCTACCCGATAAGAGCTCCTCGACCATGGGTTTCCAATTAACATAATAACACATTATACACAATAGTGACGTCGGGAACACTTGTTATTTAGTCACTCTCTCGTTTGGATAATGGTACCCGTAGGCCATGTCCGGATGGGTTCGACTAGAGTGCGGGCTCCAGTTTGAACTGCCAGTGGTATGGGACATTGGAAGAGATTGATTAAAATAACAGGCGGTACTGATTGCTACTATTGGATAAATAATATGACTTGCCTGATACATGTATGCTATTGTTTAGATGTACTTGTTACTGTTCCTGGTACTTGTTACTGTTCCTGATCATTTATCCGCTATCATGTGACATGTATGCGTTGTACTTTACCTGTTTCATGCTACACGTTCTGAGGTGGCATACTGCTCATGTACATGTGTACTTTGCATTGCTTATATTCTGTTTTGCATTGTCTATATGCTGCCTATGCACAACACAGTAGGATGGTTATGTTATATATGCCCATCTGCATGTTCACTTCTATCATGTCACCACTAACATGTTCATTTCCATCACGTCACCACTAGACAATATTATTTATTATATAAACTGGATACGACTCATGACCCGATGATAACCGGCTAGGTAGTGAAGGTATTAAAAGATGACATGTTTCTATATTTCTACTGCTTCTTATATACTTATTATATGGTATCACCAGTACAACATCATGTATTATATATTATTATCGTGCTTGTATTACTATTGTATATATTACTACCTCCTTCATTTTACCACTCACTAGGTCGCTTTCTGACGACCCTGGGTTTGCGTGCCCAGGTTGGAGATCCGAGTTCTCGTTTGGTCAGGTAGTGCATTGGATTCACATAGGAGACTTTACCATCGAGAACCTTCGTAGGTATCTTTGTGCTTTGTTCCTGTTCTCTTATTTCTTCCTGTATATATATCTGTTATGATCACTAACCTCCATTTCTGCAGGTATTCTTGTACTTATTTACTGCTGGAACCATTGTGAATATGGAGTCTATGTCCTGTACTGAGGCTTAACGTACGCGTGAGGTTATTTTCACCTCGCGTATGTACGTCGCCATAACGTCTCCGTATCCTTGGGATCGGGGCGTTACATAGTGGTATCAGAGCCTAGGTTCCCACCTGGTGTGGGTAACCACCTGGGTCAATACTCAGGCTCATACCAACAGTACAATCAGATTCAGATTCAAACTTGTTTGTATCTGAATTTGGGGATTCCAGCAATGAGTACAAGAATACCATGATCTTGACAATTCATTTCTTGACTCATTTGTATTCCTTCCTTCCTTCCTGTTGTCAATCAGAACATCCGATTTCCTTCTCGCTTTCCTTGCATCGTCTTGCTTCCCATCCGTTAGGATTAGTTCATACTATACTTCTCCATCCCGAATTCCTTATAGATAGCAGAGTGCGCAGCGGAAGTGTCGTGGACCCGTCACATTTAGGCTTTGGGGTTGGAGATATTGTTCCCACACCTGAATAGAAATTGCGAGGACGCAATTTTTTGTAAGGTGGGGAGAAATGTAACCCCCTGATCCCTGGTGTACGCATCACCGTATCAGTACGCGATACGACGTACAAAATTGATTTGACCTCCGTAGTAGTCCGATTGAGCTGATGTCAGTTTCAAAAATTATTTTCTAATATTTTAGATTTTTCAGGAATTTCTGGAAATTTTCTGGATTATTTTGGAAAATCTCCGTAGTCGGTGTCGACCGATACCTATAACCGGCTATACAATTTTTATTTCACAAAAGGAGTTGTATTTTGAGGATCTGCTTTCATCATGTGCCTTAGAATCGTGTTATCTACGTTAGGATATTTTTGAGAATTTTTCAGAATTTATCGAAATCCGGGCAAACCGGTATCGCTCAGTATCGGCGAGACACTCCGGGATTTTTAATTTGTAAAATGGATTGAATTTCTTCAAACTATTTTCATATTACGTCTCAGGATAATATTCTCTATTTTCTATAATTTTTGGGCACCGTTCGGAGCTGGTCGAATATTGGGCCAATAGAATAATAATAAAATATTATTTAAATCTTTCTTTTTCTTTTCTTTTCTTCTCCCTTCTTCCACACACTTCTTCTCCACCGCCTAAACCCAACTGCCTCATCTCTCTCTCTCTCCTCTTGTAACACCCCGCTCCCCGAATACGTACTTAGTTGCGTATTCATATTTTCTGATCGTATTTTTTGATTTACTTCCAGTATTTGTTTTGTATTATGAGTTATTTATATGATCGTTTTGCTTTGGGTCTGGATTCGTGAACTCGGAGTCAGCCCTACTCTGAACCGGGGGACCGATCCTAGAGTATTGCTCGATTTGGACTTTCTGGTATTCTGATTTGACCGATTTCAGTTTCAAACATCATTTTCTAATATTCTAGATTTTTCGTAATTTTTTGGAATTTTCCTGAATTATGTTGAAAATCTTCAAAACGGGGGTCGACCAATACCGCGGACCGATTCTCGGATTTTTAATTTATAAACGGAGTTGAAATTCTAAAAACGGCTTTCCTGTAACTTCTTAAAATCACATTTTCTATCTAAATAATTTTTCTTTGAATTTTCTAAATTTATCAAAATTCCCCTGGATTTGGTGTCGGCCAGTTTCACTAGTTGATTCCCGAAATTTTAGTTTACAATTGGAATTAAATTTCTAGATTCCGCTTTCATATTACTTCTTAGGATTATATTTCCTCCTTTCTGACATTTTCTGAGATTTTTCTGATTTTATCAAAATCCGGCCGACCCGGTGTAGACCGGTATTGACGTTTGACTTCAGGATTTTATTTTGAAAATGGGTTGAATTCCTAAAAATTGATTTCACCAAAAATCTATATATAATATTTATTATTTTTGAGAATTTTGGGAGGCTTTCCAAACTACTTTATTTTTTGGACTTTTCCGGAGTTTTCGGTGTTTTCCCAGATACCAAAATTTTATCCAGATATTCTACTTTTCACTTTTTCTCTCTCCTCGTTAGACGCGAGTTTCACCAACCTAGATTCCGCATTTAATGTAGGGATGCTCTCCATACTGCATTAATGCTTGTCCTGCAAGATCAACTCTGAATCTTATCACCATGTCCTTTTGTCTTTTCTGGCAAACGCAAATCTCGCGTTTTCCCCTGGACGCGGATTTTATCTCCGCGTCCAGTTCATTTTGCCCAAGACGCGGATTTCATTGCTTAGAGACGCAAGTTATTTGGTGCGTCTCTTTTGATTTGTAAGGATGGCACTTTGGTAATAATTAAACCACTCCTTTATATATATATACCCCCCACTCCTTCTCTCTCTTTCATTAATTTCTTTCCATCTTTCTCTTCCAGCCAACAGCAAGCCAACGAGCACAGCATGGTGCTCCCATGGCCGGCCATCTCTCCCATCTTCTCCACCCACCATCTCCACTTTTTCTACTACCAATTCCTCCACCTCTTTCTCCTCCATCTCCTCCTCCATTCCAACAACAACAACCACAACAACACCACCTCCATCACCTTCTTCTTCCTCTTCTTTTCCATCAAATAACCCATTTCCACCACCACCTTCTCCATCATCTCCACCACCATATACTCCACCTTGGCCACCAACGACCATGCCATCTTCCTCTCCTCTTCGTGCTCTTTCCGACGAGCTATTGCTTCGCTCTCCGAAATCCCTTTCACAAAACTCCATTTTCACCAAATGAACTACACTTGCACCCCACTATTGGTTTGGATTTGGAGCCTTGGCCGTCTTCTCCGGCCAACTCCGGCCAACTCCAGCCGCCGCCGGTGACCGCCGGCCATCGCCGGTTACCACCCCCCTTCCATTCTTCTTTCTTTTCTTTCCTTTCCTTCTTTCTTTTCTTCCCTTCTTTCTTTCTTTCTTCTTCTTCTTTTTCCTTATTTTTTTCATTCCTTCTCTGTTCCTTGTTCTTCCCTGCGTCTCTCTCCCTGTCAAACTTGCGTCACCCTTCCCTGCGTCCCTCTCACTTCTTTCCCTGCGTCTCCCTTTTATTTCCTTGTCTCTCTCTCCTTCTCTGTTAATTGCTAGACGCAGCTCACCTTCGCGTCCAAGCAATTCCTTAACACGAATCTTCGCGTTCTTGACATTTGTATAACGCGCCCTTTGCATTCTGTATCGACGCAACGCGGAACCCATGCCCGCGTCTGTGTCCTTCTCATGTCAACACGACGCGGAGCCCATGCCCGCGTCTGTGTTCTTCTTGTGTTAACGTGACGCGGAACCTACGTCCGCGTCCGCGTTCTCCTCGTGTCCTGACTTGAACGCGGGTCTTGAACCCTGCGTTTGTGGGCATTTATGCAACGCGAACCCCGCGTCTGCGACCCCCGCGTCTCACTCTCAAACCCGCGTCCCCCTGTACAATCTCTCTCCCCCTGCACACTCTCTCTCCATGGACTTCTCTCTCTAGCTCTCACTTTCTCTCTCCTCTCTCTCTCTCACACTCTCTCTCTCTTGATTTTCTCCTCTCTATCTATCACTCTCTTTAACGCGTTTATGCGTTGGTTGCCTGAATTCCGGAGATCGGGGATTTCACTTTGTTTTCTGAAGATTTAGGCGAGTGTTCTCGCTTTCCTCTTGACTTTCCCATTTCATCAGTCGACTTGTGTTATTCACAACTGTGCTATTTGTAACTAACACCTTCTCTGCAGGTACCTTAACTTCTGGGTACAACCTTTGAGGTTTGAAGTCCTCTGGATCTTCTCTATGCTA
This sequence comes from Agave tequilana, assembly GCA_038442645.1. Classification (NCBI taxonomy): domain Eukaryota; kingdom Viridiplantae; phylum Streptophyta; class Magnoliopsida; order Asparagales; family Asparagaceae; genus Agave; species Agave tequilana. The sequence goes on from JAVJIF010022123.1 coordinate 9,511, forward strand.
CGCCTGGTAGGTGGATCTAGCGTCAACACTTTACCGCTTACTCCGTTCGAGTGTAATTACCCCGTGAGCATGGCTTCCCGTGAGTAGTAGTATAGCGTTCATACGCTTACTGCGACACGTGTGTCTAGCTACGCTGCGAGTGGTAACCACGCCGAGCGTGATAGCATTTAGTGTTGTACATTAGCTTCGCTCCAGCTTGCTCAGCTCTTCTTGATTGTGCTCAGCTATTATTTTATCACTTGCCAAGTACACACTTGATATATTAACACATGTCATGCTTTTGCTTGATACCTACCATCTACATGCTAATACCTAACACCTGTCTATATCACTTGTCAATTGTTGTGTCATCACCTGACACCCGACTTGCTACTTGACACTTGCTTCTTACTATGACATGACTTATCACTTGCCTCTTGATATATTAATACTTGACCTGTGATTATCACATTTACGGGAATACTATACTTGTTATCCTGCATTACATGCAGTGACTTGAATCTTGTACTTGTTATCCTGTATTATATATACAGTGACCTGACTCCTGAATTCCTGATCATGTCTTGCACCTGCTATTCCCGTAAATTGATAATTACATGATAAATCATAAAAAGGAACAACTTGCATCGGGTCGGGGGAAACTTGCGGCTATCAATATATGTTCGTGTTTACAGTGGTACTAGGCATGTTGTGCAACTAAAACTTCCGGTCTGACTGTGGGCCTCCAGGCGACCGAGGGGAGTGCTGGTTCCCTCCTTCTTGGTACCATCTTGATAAGGGCATTCTATAAGACCCTCCTGATCGCCTTGCGGCAGGTTCCGTCCACCAAGCAACGGAACAATCCTGGAACGTGGTCCCGGGTATGTACGAGACCCACTGTAAACATTGTTCGTTGATACCCCCGTTGGTTTCCAATAACAACCTTGCTTTACTCAGATGTGGATATATGTGTGCTGAGACGCTAGTTCACATATCTAAACATCAGGGTAATGTTGGCCCAAAAGCCCATCACTCTAGTTTTGATGATGATCAACTCATGAAGTTATGTTTACTAATGATCTTGTGTTTAATTAGTGACAGATTCATTATCAAGATCTTAGTAGGTGCATAGCTCAACAAAGGATAAAATATCAAGATTTGGAGCTAGCACGGTGTGATCTAAGGAGCTTTTGGATCAAGCTTGGACCAAGTCAAGAAGATGAGAAGACTTCAAGGGAAGACTTCAAGATCAAGACTTGTGTCTAGGTTTGTTTTTTATAAGATTTTGTTTTAGTTAAAATGTAAAAGATAGAATAGTTGGTGGATTGCTCAAGTTCATATCACACACACACTCTTGATTTATATGTGTTTTCATAAAAGAATTTTTTGTTTAGAAAAGATTCTTATCCAAAAACCAAGTTTATTCTTAATGTCAAAAACAGAGATATTTCATCTTGATTGTGTAGTGGATCATATCCATACACACTATGCTTTAAAAGTATATCTTGTTTTTGTATTTGATGAAGATTTGGAAAAACATGTTTTGGAAAAATATTGTTTTGAAAAAAACAGTTTTTATCATGAGCCAAATATTTTCAAGTTACAAAAATAGTCCAATCTTTTATAACATGCCTTGATTTTGTGCAAGCATGTTTGTATATCAAAGTATATTGGTTAAACTATTTTTGTAGATTTTTTAAGTATTTATGGGATTTTATTTCAATCAAAAAGACCAAGTTTTAATCCCAGATTTTCAGTTTCAGGCTTTAGCAAGTCGACTAACCAAGTTGACTAGGGCTGAAGTCGGTCGACCGGCTGGGTCGACCGTTCTGCTGATCTGCTCGACACACTTTTAGTTTTCTAGTCATAACTTTTGATTCTTATATTCAATTAACATGATTTAAATTGCATTTTAAAGATGACTTTCAGAGCTACATTTAATATTCAATAATCATTTTCTGATTTAAATGTTAAGAATGTCAAATATTGGGTTGAAGTCTGAAAAATAGTTTACAGTTTCTGCTCTGATACCAATTGAAATCACCTAGAGGGGGGGTGAATAGGTGATGGCTATATGAAATGTGGCAATAATGCGGAATTAAAAATTCTACTAACAAATTGCTCAAATTAAAAGACTGGCAATAAACACAATAAGTAGTGCAAGAAATAAAAGAGTTGAGTTTAGAGAAAATTCGAGCAAACGCAAACACATGTATATGTTTCCGAGGTTCGAGCCACGCTCTACGTCCCCGCCTTCACACTTGAAGGATTTCCATTATTGTTGATCCCACCGGATCGCCAATACAAGGACACACTTGTCCTATCTCTTGTGATGCCGCAACACCACCCGAAGCACACTAGCTCGCCTTGAGGCCGATGCCTCTACAACTTCACACAAGAAGAAAAATGATCACACTTGATCGAAAATCGCTCACTTAGCACAATCTTATAACCAATATGTAGATGTAGAATTTTGAGATTGTGTAGTGCAAATATCTAGAGTGAAGTAGAGGTATAGCTTCAAGAGGGTGTATGGAAATTTTGGCTTTGAAGATCTTTTCTCAAATGAAAGGCTTGAAAAGCTTATGAAAAATCTCTTGTCAAATCTTGTCTAAAAATTCTTGTCCCATCAAGTTGAAATGACCACCTATTTATAGGGGTTGAGAAACAGGGTAAAACTGGTGGAGAAACTCGTTGGGTGGAGATCCCAACAAAAAGAGTCAGAAAAATATAGCTGTTGGAGTCTGTCAGAAGTTCTGACAGCTTCCGGTCGACCGCCAACGGTCATATTTTTGACCGTTGGGGGACTACGGTCGACCGCCCCGGTCGACCCGAACTAACAGAGAGCACTGTAAGTGCCCCGGTCGATCCGAGCAGTCAGCCGACGTACACACATGCACAGCGTGCACGTCGGTCGACCGGGACGGTCGACCGGCTCCTGTCAGTTCTGAAAAATCAGAACTGCAGAAACCAGAACTTGGGACTTTTGTTTTGGTCTTGTGGTTTGGGGTTTAGGACCTTGTAAAAATAGGAGTATGACCATATGTCACTACCCTAACATGTTAAAACATTTTGATAAAGATTTTCTTGATAAAAACTTGTTTTTCCAAAAGTTGGTTTTACCAAAAACTTAAAGTTTCTAAAAACAAATTTCCAAACATGTTAACTATAAAACTAAGTTGGAAATAGAAATTGTTTTTGAAGCCATGAATCAAACTGAAGTGTGTGTGTGAGTGACAATCCCATAACTCTACTTCTAACATTTAGGATTTGATCTTTCTTCGGAGACTCCCTCCGAACCCTCTGTGAACTTGGACTGCACCCTTTTGAAGAGGATGCAGGCTCAGATTCGTCGAGCCCCTCCTGAGCAGTCCCCTCCAGTTCCAGTACCAGGATCTTCATCTGCCCCAGGGTCTTCTTCGGCCCCAGGGATTTCCTCTGCTCCCGGTTCATATTTATCTCCTGAGTTCCAGTCTTTTGTCTCTTCTGAGATTCGCTCTCAGATCCAGGAGCACCAGTCCTGGATTGAGTAGCGGTTTGAGCAGCGGGATGCAGCCTTTCGTACGGATTTGGAGCAGCGTGATGCAGCCCTTCGCGCGGAGATGGACTCGCGCTTCCAGGGAATTCGCAATGACATGTCTTACTTTGCGAACGCCATGAGATTCGTGGACTCGCAATTTGGGACACTATTTGCGAAATTCGATATGCTTGGTCCAGATCCCACGACCATTACTCGTCCTCTTCCATCCTCCGGCCCTCCATTTCCTGCCAGAGACCCAGCAGCTGTTCCACCTCCACAGCCAGGCGTTGCTGGCATCGATCCAGAGGAGGCAGGTCATGAGGATGATGATGATGATGATGATGAGACGATGACAGAGGGTGACGCTAAGGAGAGTTCGTCTGAGGAAGGCGATGCTGAGGAGAGTTCTTCTGAGGATGATGCTGCTGGTGGTGCTGAGTGACCTGCCCCTTTTGATGATGTCAAAAAGGGGGAGAGTTATTTGTTGAGAGAGACTCCATATTTTGTGTACTTATATTTTGTAGTATTTTCTGTTGTTGGACATCTTTATCTTGTATTTTTGTGGACATGTACTTGTTTATGTTGGTTATGCTTTGTGGACATGTGTGTTTCATTTCTATTTTATGACATGAGTATTTTATCTGGCATGGATATATGTGTTGTGGATGTATTGTGGATTATCACCCACCATTTTTTTTGAGATTTGTCTATGCTTGAGCATATTTTTGTATATGCATGTGTTTTTTTGAGATTTGTCTATGCTTGAGCATATTTTTGTATATGCATGTGTTGAGGGGGAGCTTCATTTGAAGTCTCTACCCAAAATATTTGTGATAACTATATATGTTTTGTCATCATCAAAAAGGGGGAGATTGTTGGCCCAAAGGCCATTAGCCCAATATCCCGTTGAATATTTTGATGATAACAAACCATATTTAGTTATGTATTTAACAATTTTGTTTAAAAGTATTTCAGGTTAAACAAGTTGATTTGACGGCTCCACTATTAGGACTCACAAGTTTGGACGCCGCTAAAGATTTGCATTCCTAAGCTAAGCACATTAGAAAGCTTCGGGAACAAGTTTTTGAAGAAAAGACCAAGTCAAGATCAAGACAATGAAAAAGTCCAAGATTTGTATTTTTACTTTTCTTTTAGACTTTTTGTCAAAACCTAGATGTTAGAAGTAGAGTTATGGGATTGTCACTCACACACACACTTCAGTTTGATTCATGGCTTCAAAAACAATTTCTATTTCCAACTTAGTTTTATAGTTAACATGTTTGGAAATTTGTTTTTAGAAACTTTAAGTTTTTGGTAAAACCAACTTTTGGAAAAACAAGTTTTTATCAAGAAAATCTTTATCAAAATGTTTTAACATGTTAGGGTAGTGACATATGGTCATACTCCTATTTTTACAAGGTCCTAAACCCCAAACCACAAGACCAAAACAAAAGTCCCAAGTTCTGGTTTCTGCAGTTCTGATTTTTCAGAACTGATAGGAGCCGGTCGACGAGTAATAATAATAATAATGAAAGATGCCAACTTTGTATCCGTAATATACTTTGCCATCTTTGCCTGTATCGGGTTTTACTTCGGATTTCCGGTTTTATGATTATTATACTATACCTGTTCATATCATGCTCTCTACTTGTATTCTATCTCGCCTGTCACCTGCTCTTATCTAATCATACTATGAGTCTTCCCTACTTGATATCATATGCTGTATATCTACTTGCTCCTGTATGCTTGTGCCTACGACTCGGTTTTCATGTTTATGATTCAGATTTATCGATACACATGTGCTTATTCATACTCGCCACCTGGCTTTCGCATCACCACTCGCCGGGGAGTTCTGACTCCTCTGGATCCTCATGTCCAGGTTTTAGAGCTTGGAGCGTGTGGATTCTCCCAGTTGCTGATCAGAGTGGCGCAGTGGTAGCGTGGATCTCCAGCAGACCGTCCAGAGCCCCATCCTTCTTGGCCCCCTTGTTCGGCTCTAGAGTTTTCCTGTTATGACTCTGAGCCTCCATTTATACTGTTCATACTTGTACATCCTTATATTCTCGCAATTGCGCCATATTGGTGATGTAATATTCTTGTAATATTGGATCACTTCCTGTGATAACTTTGTAACTGTACTCATGTGTTGGAATGTATAATGCACCACGTGCTTCCGCACTCTGATTCTTGCCTGTACTGATGCTTAGCGTATATACGCGAGGGTATTTCTGACCTGCGTATATACGTCGCAGTAACGTCTCCGTACCCGCCGGATCGGGGCGTTACAGGGTGGTATCAGAGCCTAGGCTCTACATCCTCAGTACGTCCAGACGGCAAATTAATGGTAAAGAAATTTGCAACTGGAATGCATGAGTCCTGGTTATACAGTCCAACTATAAGTGCAGAGTTATCTATTCTTGATCATCCTTCTTTTGATTCCTAATCCCTTCCATCTTTCCCCTGTTTTGGTTTTTCGAAGTCTTTATGCCAACTCAAGATATGCGTAGACTGGAAAGGTAACAACATGGCAGATGTGGTTCGCTCTCATTATGTTCTGGCATTCCTCGACTCTGGTATATTACATTGTCTTATATTGGACAGATCTTCGGCCTCACATGATATTCTTGTATTAATGAATAAATCACGGGAGACCAGTACATCAAGTGGAGTAGTCATCGCTTATATAATCAGGTAGACTGTATCATTACATGAGGGGTGTCAGTATATAACAGTGTTCTAGAATCAGGACTTCTGGCAGACAGAGTTATGGTATTTTCATTTCTATTACTCCAATAGCGATCATGATTTCTTCAACTATGTTCATTGAACTCGAGCATTCTCAGAGCTAATCTGCAGTCAGGTTATTATTTAGAAGACAGCATTCGGGACACATTTCAGTCATTATAATTTCTTGATCGTGTTCTCAGAGCCACCAACTCCTGGCAGTCTTTATTGATTTGGTGGACCATAGGTTCCGCTAGCCTCGCCAAGCGAGGGTCGTGCTCTAGTAACCCGTGGACCTAACCGGGTGTGGGCTTCGCTGCACCCTGGTACTTAGCATTTAGCGTTGTGTTACGCGCTGGCTTCACCGCGTGAGCTTCGCCATATGCGAGCCTCGCAGAGCGTTAGCTTCGCCGCACCCTAATGCTTAACACCTGAGCTGTGCTACGCGATAGCCTCACCTAGGCTTGGCTTTGTCCGTGGCTAGTTCCTTCAGTGCTTAGCACTCTAGCCCGTTCCTCGGATTTCTTTCACCTAGCGTGTTTTCATGGATCCGCTGAATATGGTTTTATCGCTGTATCTGAGCTATCGCCATGATCCTTATTAATGATCCACTCGGCCAATCTTGCAGGGCCAGACATCTTAAACATGTTTCATCTGCAGTCGGGTTATCATTCAGAAGTCAGTATTCAGAATTCTTCAGGGTTATTCTATATTCTTGGCTATGTCTTTCAGAGTTAGCAACGCCCAGTGTGCAAAAATTCTTAATTATTGGCCTTCTTGATTTATACTCAGTATTATCAGGATTTTCTTTATCTTGGGTATTCTGGTTTATTCTCGAGGAATTAGTATGTATGTGGCACATCAGTAATTCTACCGCAGAAGGACAACATCATGCCATGCAGGATTTTATATTTATGGACTTCAGCACTACGGATTTCTATGGATTTCATCAGCATTGGTTCGCAGTCTGATTGAAGTATTATTGATTATCTCACCAAGTCAGCTCACTTTATATTGTTCAGAATGGGTTAATCTTTTGAAGATCTGGCAGTGTTCTTTTATAAGTAGATATCAGATCAGTATTATTGTGGCACCGTCAGAGGATATGTATATATACGGCAGAAAGGCAGAGATGTCTCAGTCCTGAGTTTACCGTTCAGACGATTTGGGGAGAACAGCTCATAGTTATTCGTATCTTGATTGACATAATCCTCATTCCTATCTTTTTGTGTTCATTTCACCCCTTATCGAAATTGCGAGGACGCAATTTTTTTATAAGGTGGATGAAGTGTAACACCCCGCTCCCCGAATACGTACTTAGTTACGTATTCATATTTTTTGATCATATTTTTGATTTACTTCCAGTATTTGTTTTGTATTATGAGTTACTTATATGATCGTTTGCTTTGGGTCTGGATTCGTGAACTCGGAGTCAGCCCTACTCTGAACCGGGGGACCGATCCTAGAGTATTGCTCGATTTGAACTTTCTGGTATTCTGATTTGACCGATTTCAGTTTCAAACATCATTTTATAATATTCTAGATTTTTCGTAATTTTTTGGAATTTTTCTGAATTAAGTTGAAAATCTTCAAAACGGGGGTCGACCAATACCGCAGACCGATTCTCAGATTTTTAATTTACAAACGGAGTTGAAATTCTAAAAACAGCTTTCCTGTAACTTCTTAAAATTACATTTTCTATCTAAATGCTTTTTCTGAGAATTTTCTAAATTTATCAAAATTCTCCTGGATTTGGTGTCGGCCAGTATCACTAGTTGATTCCCAGAATTTTAGTTTATAATTGGAATCAAATTTCTAGATTCCGCTTTCATATTACTTCTTAGGATTATATTTCCTCCTTTCTGGCATTTTCTGAGATTTTTCTGATTTTATCAAAATCGGCCGTCCCGGTGTAGACCGGTATTGACGTTTGACTTTAGGATTTTTATTTTAAAAATGGGATTGAATTCCTAAAAATCGATTTCACAAAAATCTATATATAATATTTATTATTTTGAGAATTTTTGGGAGGCTTTCCAAACTACTTTATTTTTTAGACTTTTCCGGAGTTTTCGGTGTTTTCTCAGATACCGGAATTTTATCCAGATATTCTACTTTTCTCTTTTTCTCTCTCCTCGCTAGACGCGAGTTTCACCAACCTGGATTCCGCATTTAATGTAGGGATGCTTGATTGGTAGTGAAAAATGCATAATTGTCATCATATTTACCATCACATTTTCATATTTATTCATATAATTCTGCACATTTACTAATATTTTGTTATTTAATGTTGCAGGCCTTGAGTATTGAATTAAATAAAGAATTAAAGCTTAATGAAGCCCAAAAGCCCATATCCAAGCCCAAGTCCAAGCCCAGATGTAAAAGTGCAATTACAAGAAGTCAAAAGTGCAAATACAAAGTGTAAAAATTGCAAATACTACAAAGAGGGAAAGAATAGAGTTCTATTCAACCCTAAATGCTTGGGGGAAGAGGATAAATAAGTGTGCAAGGATGAGATTCGTTTTTGAAGGAATTTGGATAAAGGGTAACTTGATTTCTAAGTTATCTCGAAAATCCAATATGAAGAGTCAGGATCCAGCATCCAGAAGCATATACCTAGATGGACGGACCAGGGGAGGCCACGCGCCAAAGCGCGTGGCCAGCCGCCACTACCAGGCCGCGAAAACGCGGCCCAAGCCGCGTTTCCGCGGCAATCTTGCCTTATCCATCTACCAGTTTTCGTGGAGGAGTTTATCCGGGACTCTATCGCCTTCTGCACCTATAAATATCCCTGCAGGCGCAGCAGAGAGGGCATCCAGAGAAAATTAGGGTTTTTCTTTAGCTTTTCTAAAATTCTGCAAAGTTGTAATTTTATTTCAAAGGCATTGTGGAAGGAGGAGCTTGTATTTGGAGACATCTATTCGAATAAAGGTTACCTCTTTTACATATTAATTCTTATCAAGTTTATTTCTCTGTGATCTATTGTTTCGGTTTTTAATCTGCGATCTCTTGTTTCATTTCTTCTTCTTTGACAATTTTTGTAATTAAGAAATAAAAAAATAAAAAAAGAAAATTATAAAAAAAATGATGTCTAACTAATTCCTTGTGTGGTTTGCTGATCTCTTAAACAACCCTAGGGCAAGTTAGGATTTGAATCGATTGATGACTAGTCTTTAGAAACCCTAGGACTAAAGATTGTTTTTCTTGAAGATTAAACTGATAATTAGATTTCCTAAAATAGGTTGCACATTTAAATAACTCTTCATGACTTCATACTTAAGAACTAGGACAGCCTAAATTTAAGATTAATCTTTTCTTAAGCTGTACTTAGATGTTAGGATGAAACATTGTTTAGTTTTTGATAATGCAACTTAAGTAGATCTAGTATCATCTTTTCTTACTTGAATCATTCTTAATAACCTAGGGTAAATCACATATATCTCAAGATGAAATTCAACATCCAAAGACTTGCATGGTGGGTTGTGGTAGTAGATCAGTAAAACCATACTTCTTTGCTCATATACACTTCAAATCTAATCCTTTCTCTGTTTTATTCAAAGCATACAAAGGAATCGGCCGAAAAGCTTGCATCGCATCCTTCCCTGAGGATCACGACCCGCTTTGGCCCTTGCTACAGCGGATAGCATTGAGACTAAGAATTCTACAACTCATTCTTATTATTTACAAATTTTTAAATTCTCAATCAAAATATTGGCGCCGTTGCCGGGGAAGGAACGACACGATTTCCTCAATCTAATTATTTTTTATTCTTTCTGTTCGCAGATACAGAGAACAGGAAAACAAAGCAGCAGCAAGGACACATAGCAACTCTGTGCCTCTGCCCTCGAATGCAGAGCATCAGAGCCTACTTCTTTGCCGCGGGTCCGCGGCAATTGCCGCATTTCCGCGGCAAGAGTAGTTCACTACTCATCAAATTTTCTGCAGGTTGCTCAGAATTGCAAATACTGCTTACTGCTGTGATTAAAATTCTCTGTGATCACTCTGCAACTGCTAATTAATAACATTAACCATTTGTTGATAAAAAAAAAGATTAGACTCTTGCATTTAGGGCACGTGTCTATTTTAATTTTTTTTAATTCTGTTGAAGAGTGCTGGCGACAAGGTACGTTTGCATAGCATATAGATTAGGAAACACTCTTGGTTGATTTACTGCTTTCTTGAGTGATTACTTTTCTACAGCTTTACACGTACACAAAAACATCTTAAGGGCATAACCCATAAAAAAGATAAGGTGGGGATTTCATCACCTTTCCTTAACACAAAAATCATATCCGTCACACTCACAACCCTAACTTTAAGTAAAATTTGACTAGACGTTGGCCCTAGGTTAACTCGGACTCAATAGGAGATTGACCGAAGGAGGAAAATTGTTCGAAATTAACTCTTGTCAAATCGGTGTCTAGGCAGGGGATTGAGGGCCGAAAGCCCGAAGAATGGTGGTTATTTAATTAAGGAACGTCTCTGACGGAAAACCTCCCACCGGTCTTGCCGCCTACCTGGCCGATTAGCTTGTGGTTAATGTCGACAGTAGACCTCCTAAGGACAGTCTAAAGTTAGTAGTCGTCTAGGTCAAGGCTTACCCTAGATTAGGATTTTTGATTGTTTTTCTTTTTTATTGATTGATTGGGTGAACTTGTTTGCTGATTGTGCATGTCCGCTTGGTCGAGAGACCCACTTACATCCAGGCTAACTAGAACTAGTTCACCACCCGAGCAAAAGCCCGATCCACACATGGCACAACCAATATCACTCCAAGATAGGTTCTATCCTATTAGGACCTCTCTTCCTTCTTGCATCAAGCTTAACGATGAAGGTGTTGACCCATTTGAGCTTAAGCCACAATACATCAACACCCTTTCAAAATTTCATGGACTTGACTCCGAGGATGCATACTTCTTCATAAGGGAATTTGAGGAAGTATGTCTCATGATGAATATTCCTAAGTTACGAAAAGATGACATCAAACTTAGGTTTGTCCCCTTTGCTTTGAAGGATTTAGCAAAGAAATGGCTCTACAGTCTAGAGGCCGGTTCAATATCTTCGTGGGATAATTTTGTTAAGGCATTCTTAAAAAAATTTTATCTCGTCCACAAGACTGCACTGATTAGGAAGAACATCTTACAGTTTAAGCAAACAGCCAATGAACCTTTTTGGAAGTATTTCGAACATTTTAAGGACCTCCTTGCCTAATGCCCTCACCATGGGATAGAGAAATGGCGACTTTGCCAAGTTCTATATGATGGATTAGAATATCAAACTAAAACGCTGTTAGAATCCATGTGCCAAGGAGGATTTCTGAAAAAGGACGAAACTGAAGGATGGTTATTATATGAAGAATTAGCTGATAATACCATCCAATGGGAACCAACTCCGGAAAAATTTAGGACTAATGACCCTACTTCTTCTAAAGGAGGTATCCATTCCATTGAGACCAACATAGCAACCGATGCTAAGTTAGCTGCTGTAATGCGAAGACTAGAGGCTCTTGAAACTAAAGAACCAGTCTCTGTGAACCAAGTCAGTCCAACATCTTCGGTGGGCTGTACTTATTGTCAAGATATGAACCATGTGTTCGAGGAATGTCCCGTCTTTATCACGCATCAAAGCTTGCCCGAACATATGAGTGCGGCCTTCACAAGGCCCGCCAACAATTCGCCCGCCAACAATCCATATTCGCCCGCCTACAATCCCGGTTGGAGAAACCATCCCAATTTATCATGGGGCCAAAGTAACAATGATCAAACTAGGCCCAAATTCTCCAACAATTTCCAAAATCCGCCCTATCAAAATCCTCCACCCTCTTTTCAATATTCACAAATGGAAACAAGGCTCTCCAATATGGAAAGAAAGGTGGACACTCTCGTTAAAAGCAATGACACGCTGGCTCAAGTTTTGACTAGGATAGAGATGCAAATGAATCAGCAAGAAAGGCAAAAGGGTACTCTACCTAGTCAACCATTCCCAAACCCTAGGAACTCTAGTCAAGCTCACTTGGCTGAAGAGAATCATATGAGTCAGTGCAATGTGATTCATACATTGCGGTCGGGAAAACAAGTTGATAACCAAGTATCAACACCATCAAGTTCTAAACAAGCATTCAGCTTGCTTGATCCCACTCCATCTCAACTTGATGCCAACAACACTAAAAAAGACAAGTCAGCCGAAGATATGCACAAGCCCATCGCACCCTACCCAAATAGGCTTAAAGATAAGCAATGTGCACAAATGGATAAGGTACGCGAGATTTTTAATCAAGTCAAGATCAATATACCTCTTCTTGATGCAATCCAACAAGTCCCTAGTTATGCTAAGTTTATTAAGGACATGTGCACAAAGAAGAGAAAGACTAATGTGCCCAAGAAGGTTTTTCTAGCCACTAACATTAGTGAGCTATTGTCCAACCAAATCCCTGTCAAGTATAAGGACCCTGGTTGCCCCACCATCTCTTGCACAATAGCTCAAACTGCAATTAAGCATGCACTTCTTGATTTGGGAGCAAGTATCAACTTACTCCCCTTCTCAGTCTACCAACAACTTGGGTTGGGCGAACTTAGTCCGACTAAGGTTACAATCCAATTAGCTGACTGATCCATAAAAATTCCCAAAAGAGAAATTACCGATGTGGTCATCCGAGTTGGGGAGTTTATCTACCCAGTAGATTTTGTTGTTCTGGAGACCGAACCTGTATCCACTCCTCGGTCTCAAACTCCTGTTATCTTAGGGCGTCCGTTCCTTGCAACTGCAAATGCGATCATAAATTGTAGGAATGGATCCATGAGGTTGACCTTTAGAAACATGACTAAAGAGGTCAATGTCTTCAACCTGGAAAACAACTCTCGTAAGATAAAAGACCAAACATTTGAGGTAAACTTCATGGAGAACATTTGTGAGAAAGAAAGTGAAAATGAGTCTCTATTTCTTGACAAGTTATTTGAGGATAGATGCAATTTTAGTGATAAGACGACACATGTTGGGGATTATAATTTTAGAGTTCCCTTTAAAAAACGAAGTTTTGATCTGAGTATCTTCAATGAGCCAAGCACTGAAATATCGCATGAGAATATAGTTCAAGAATCTCCGATTGACTTAACTTTCGAAAGCCTCTTTGAAAAAGAACTCCTGTGTTTAGATACATCGATTAAGGAGATGTTGGTTAATTATTTACTTCCAGGGAAAAGCGTTGATTTAAGTTTTGAGGAGATGTACAGAACTGAGCTAGAATTTCTCGGCATTCATAGTAAGGAAGTTCCAACTGAAAGGCGTGATGAATTTTTGAATAATGAATGTGGACATATAATGAGGAAGAGCCTAAAGAAGATGAAACTGGGGAGAAAGAGAGTTAAAACAAAAATGTTGGTCTCCCCATTGTGCCTTATAAAAAGAACCCATTGGAATGATGAGAAACGAGCTAGAGGGATGAATCCTAAGCAGCTCTAAGTGAGAGTGATACATGTGTTGTACATACAATGGTATACTATTATTCTTTGCCTCTCTTTATACTTTATTTCATGCATGTATGCATTCATTTCATACATTGAGGACAATGCATGAGACAAGTGTGGGGGAGGGTTTACTAATAATAAAAAAAAATTAAAAAAATTAAAAAAAATATTTTATAAAAAGGACAGTATTTTGACTTATTTTTTGAAAGAAACCTAAGTTAGTTTTAAGGATTAGGAAAATCATGATTAGGATTTCTAAAGACTTGGTCAAAATAAATAAATTGTTTAATTTTAGGTATAGGAGGAGAAATTGAATAAATAATTAGTCTTGATTTTTACCTTAATGAAATGTGCATTCCTAGTGCACATATCTAGGATTCTAAGACAAAGACTCTTGTGCCCTATATATAAAATTTTTTTTTTTCACTGATTAAGCTGGATACATGTGCCTCAACAAGCATAAGTATTCATGCCTAAAGGTGATTGTATAAATAAAAACCTTAGTTTTGTGGCCTAGTTCACTCGAATTTGAGTCCGCGGGGTGTTTTCTCACCTGGTGCCCTAAAACCTACCTGTTTGGGAGCCACCGACTTTAAGTTCGTTACATGGGTGGATTAGAAAGCTTAAGAAAACTAAGAAATATTATGCATGTATTAACACATCTATTAGTCAATTAGTTAGGTATGAGGGCCTCAAGAAGCCTTGATACTTACACAAAAAAAAAATTAGATGAGTTATACATGTTTAAAAAAAAATATTATTAACACATCTAATAGTCAATTAGTTAGGTATGAGGGCCTCAAGAAGCCTTGATACTTACACGAAAGAAAATTAGATGAAGTTACAAAAATAATAAAGAGGCATGAGAGTCCAAGTTAAGGAATTCCTAGCAAAGTTACAAGGATGCATATAATTTTGGTAACGAAAAAGACTATACAAACATTCAATTTTGATCCTTACCTAAAATAAATAACAATTCACTTTATTAAGACTAAGTTTAAGAATGAATAAAAATGATAATCCTAAAACTTATAGACTACTTAGTCTCTTCAAATATAATTCGAATATTCTCCTTTTTATGGATTTTGTGGGTGTAATCCGCTGAAAACCCTCACGAGACAACACTCGTCCTCTAGGATAACCTAAGGGTTTAACGGCTTGTTGCACATGCTAAGTGCAACCGTGATTCCTACGAAAGTGAGTTAGCTAGATTAGATTTTCTTTACTCGAGGACGAGCAAAAGATAAGTGTGGGGGTGTGATTGGTAGTGAAAAATGCATAATTATCATCATATTTACCATCACATTTTCATATTTATTCATATAATTTTGCACATTTACTAATATTTTGTTATTTAATGTTGCAGGCCTTGAGTATTGAATTAAATAAAGAATTAAAGCTTAATGAAGCCCAAAAGCCCAAAAGCCCATATCCAAGCCCAAGTCCAAGCCCAGATGTAAAAGTGCAATTATAAGAAGTCAAAAGTGCAAATACAAAGTGTAAAAATTGCAAATATTACAAAGAGGGAAAGGATAGAGTTCTATTCAACCCTAAATGCTTGGGGGAAGAGGATAAATAAGTGTGCAAGGATGAGATTCGTTTTTGAAGGAATTGGATAAAGGGTAACTTGATTTCTAAGTTATCTCAAAAATCCAATATGAAGAGTCAGGATCCAGCATCCAGAAGCATATACCTAGATGGACGGACCAGGGGAGGCCACGCGCCAAAGCGCGTGGCCAGCCGCCACTACCAGGCCGCGGAAACGCGGCCCAAGCCGCGTTTCCGCGGCAATCTTGCCTTATCCATCTATCAGTTTTCGTGGAGGAGTTTATACGGGACTCTATCGCCTTCTGCACCTATAAATATCCCTGCAGGCGCAGCAGAGAGGGCATCCAGAGAAAATTAGGATTTTTCTTTAGCTTTTCTAAAATTCTGCAAAGTTGTAATTTTATTTCAAAGGCATTGTGGAAGGAGGAGCTTGTATTTGGAGACATCTATTCGAATAAAGGTTACCTCTTTTACATATTTAATTCTTGTCAAGTTTATTTCTCTGTGATCTATTGTTTCGGTTTTTAATCTGCGATCTCTTGTTTTCATTTCTTCTTCTTTGACAATTTTCTAATTAAGAAATAAAAAATAAAAAAAGAAAATTATAAAAAAATGATGTCTAACTAATTCCTTGTGTGGTTTGCTGATCTCTTAAACAACCCTAGGGCAAGTTAGGATTTGAATCGATTGATGACTAGTCTTTAGAAACCCTAGGACTAAAGATTGTTTTTCTTGAAGATTAAACTGATAATTAGATTTCCTAAAATAGGTTGCACATTTAAATAACTCTTCATGACTTCATACTTAAGAACTAGGACAGCCTAAATTTAAGATTAATCTTTTCTTAAGCTGTACTTAGATGTTAGGATGAAACATTGTTTAGTTTTTGATAATACAACTTAAGTAGAATCTAGTATCATCTTTTCTTACTTGAATCATTCTTAATAACCTAGGGTAAATCACATATATCTCAAGATGAAATTCAACATCCAAAGACTTGCATGGTGGGTTGTGGTAGTAGATCAGTAAAACCATACTTCTTTGCTCATATACACTTCAAATCTAATCCTTTCTCTGTTTTATTCAAAGCATACAGAGGAATCGGCCGAAAAGCTTGCATCGCATCCTTCCCTGAGGATCACGACCCGCTTTGGCCCTTGCTACAGCGGATAGCATTGAGACTAAGAATTCTACAACTCATTCTTATTATTTACAAATTCTTAAATTCTCAATCAATGCTCTCCATACTGCATTTAATGCTTGTCCTGCAAGATCAACTCTGAATCTTATCACCATGTCTTTTTGTCTTTTCTGGCAAACGCAAATCTCGTGTTTTTCCCCTGGACGCGGATTTTATCTCCGCGTCCAATTCATTTTGCCCAAGACGTGGATTTCATTGCTTGGAGACGCAAGTTATTTGGTGCGTCTCTTTTGATTTGTAAGGATGGCACTTTGGTAATAATTAAACCACTCCTTTATATATATATACCCCCTACTCCTTCTCTCTCTTTCATTAATTTCTTTCCATCTTTCTCTTCCAGCCAACAGCAAGCCAACGAGCACAGCATGGTGCTCCCATGGCCGGCCATCTCTCCCATCTTCTCCACCCACCATCTCCACTTTTCCACTACCAATTCCTCCACCTCTTTCTCCTCCATCTCCTCCTCCATTCCAACAACAACAACCACAACAACACCACCTCCATCATCTTCTTCTTCCTCTTCTTTTCCATCAAATAACCCATTTCCACCACCACCTTCTCCATCATCTCCACCACCATATACTCCACCTTGGCCACCAACGACCATGCCATCTTCCTCTCCTCGTCGTGCTCTTTTCGACGAGCTATTGCTTCGCTCTCCGAAATCCCTTTCACAAAACTCTATTTTCACCAAATGAACTACACTTGCACCCCACTATTGGTTTGGATTTGGAGCCTTGGCCGCCTTCTCCGGCCAACTCCGGCCAACTCCGGCCGCCGCCGGTAACCGCCGGCCATCGCCGGTTACCACCCCCTTCCATTCTTCTTTCTTTTCTTTCCTTTCCTTCTTTCTTTTCTTCCCTTCTTTCTTTCTTTCTTCTTCTTCTTTTTCCTTCTTTTTTTCATTCCTTCTCTGTTCCTTGTTCTTCCCTGCGTCTCTCTCCCTGTCAAACTTGCGTCACCCTTCCCTGCGTCCCTCTCACTTCTTTCCCTGCGTCTTCCTTTTATTTCCTTGTCTCTCTCTCCTTCTCTGTTAATTGCTAGACGCAGCTCACCTTCGCGTCCAAGCAATTCCTTAACACGAATCTTCGCGTTCTTGACATTTGTATAACGCGCCCTTTGCGTTCTGTATCGACGCAACGCGGAACCCATGCCCGCGTCTGTGTCCTTCTCATGTCAACACGACGCGGAGCCCATGCCCGCGTCTGTGTTCTTCTTGTGTTAACGTGACGCGGAACCTACGTCCGCGTCCGCGTTCTCCTCATGTCCTAACTTGAACGCGGGTCTTGAACCCTGCGTTTGTGGGCATTTATGCAACGCGAACCCCGCGTCTCACTCTCAAACCCGCGTCCCCCTGTACAATCTCTCTCTCCCTGCACACTCTCTCTCCATGGACTTCTCTCTCTAGCTCTCACTTTCTCTCTCCTCTCTCTCTCATTCTCTCTCTCTCTTGATTTTCTCCTCTCTATCTATCACTCTCTTTAACGCGTTTATGCGTTGGTTACCTGAATTCCGGAGATCGGGGATTTCACTTTGTTTTCTAAAGATTTAGGCGAGTGTTCTCGCTTCCTCTTGACTTTCCCATTTCATCAGTCGACTTGTGTTATTCACAACTGTGCTATTTGGAACTAACACCTTCTCTGCAGGTACCTTAACTTCTGGTTACAATCTTTGAGATTTGAAGTCCTCTGGATCTTCTCTATGCTACGCCTGGTAGGTGGAGTAAGCGTCAACACTTTACCGCTTACTCCGTTCGAGTGTAATTACCCCGTGAGCATGGCTTCCCATGAGTAGTAGTATAGCGTTCATACGCTTACTGCGACACGTGTGTCTAGCTACGCTGCGAGTGGTAACCACGCCGAGCGTGATAGCATTTAGTGTTGTACATTAGCTTCGCTCCAGCTTGCTCAGCTCTGCTTGATTGTGCTCAGCTATTATTTTATCAC
The DNA here is from genome assembly GCA_038442645.1 of Agave tequilana. Lineage (NCBI taxonomy): Eukaryota > Viridiplantae > Streptophyta > Magnoliopsida > Asparagales > Asparagaceae > Agave > Agave tequilana. Next base: position 27,892 of record JAVJIF010022123.1, read on the forward strand.
TTGCCAAGTACACACTTGATATATTAACACATGTCATGCTTTTGCTTGATACCTACCATCTATATGCTAATACCTGACACCTGTCTATATCACTTGTCAACTGTTGTGTCATCATCTGACACCCGACTTGCTACTTGACACTTGCTTCGTACTATGACATGACTTATCACTTGCCTCTTGATATATTAATACTTGACCTGTGATTATCACATTTACGGGAATACTATACTTGTTATCCTGCATTACATGCAGTGACTTGAATCTTGTACTTGTTATCCTGTATTATATATACAGTGACCTGACTCCTGAATTCCTGATCATGTCTTGCACCTGCTATTCCCGTAAATTGATAATTACATGATAAATCATAAAAAGGAACAACTTGCATCGGGTCGGGGGAAACTTGCGGCTATCAATATATGTTCGTGTTTACAGTGGTACTAGGCATGTTGTGCAACTAAAACTTTCGGTCTGACTTGTGGGCCTCCAGGCGACCGAGGGGAGTGCTGGCTCCCTCTTTCTTGGTACCATCTTGATAAGGGCATTCTATAAGACCCCCCTGATCGCCTTGCGGCAGGTTCCGTCCACCAAGCAACGGAACAATCCTGGGCCGTGGTCCCGGGTATGTACGGGACCCACTGTAAACATTGTTCGTTGATACCCCCGTTGGTTTCCAATAACAACCTTGCTTTACTCAGATGTGGATATATGTGTGCTGAGACGCTAGTTCACATATCTAGACATCAGGGTAAGACGAGTAATAATAATAATAATGAAAGATGCCAGCTTTGTATCCATAATATACTTTGCCATGTTTGCCTGTATCGGGTTTTACTTCGGATTTCCGGTTTTATGATTATTATACTATACCTGTTCATATCATGCTCTCTACTTGTATTCTATCTCGCCTGTCACCTGCTCTTATCTAATCATACTATGAGTCTTCCCTACTTGATATCATATGCTGCATATCTACTTGCTCCTGTATGCTTGTGCCTACGACTCAGTTTTCATGTTTATGATTCAGATTTATCGATACACATGTGCTTATTCATACTCGCCACCTGGCTTTCACATCACCACTCGCCGGGGAGTTCTGACTCCTCTGGATCCTCATGTCCAGGTTTTGGAGCTTGGAGCGTGTGGATTCTCCCAGTTGCTGATCAGAGTGGCGCAGTGGTAGCGTGGATCTCCAGCAGACCGTCCAGAGCCCCATCCTTCTTGGCCCCCTTGTTCGGCTCTAGAGTTTTCCTGTTATGACTCTGAGCCTCCATTTATACTGTTCATACTTGTACATCCTTGTATTCTCGCAATTGCGCCATATTCGTGATGTAATATTCTTGTAATATTGGATCACTTCCTGTGATAACTTTGTAACTGTACTCATGTGTTGGAATGTATAATGCACCACGTGCTTCCGCACTCTGATTCTTGCCTGTATTGATGCTTAGCGTATATATGCGAGGGTATTTCTGACCTGCGTATATACGTCGCAGTAACGTCTCCGTACCCGCCGGATCGGGGCGTTACACCTCTTAAAATCTCTTTCCCTCCTCTTAATTTCAAACTCACTCTCTTTAAAACTTTCACTCTCTTTCTCTCTCTCTCTCTCTCTCCCCACACTCTCTCCCCCCCTCTCTCTCTGCAGACCCAAAAGGGGGGACCCGTTGCCAGCGTCGCCGGCCGCCGCAAGCACCGCAGGCGGCCACGCCCCAGCCGGCCGGCGCCACCGCGCCCCCGGCCGGCGAGCCACCGCCGCCACCCTCCTCCTCTTCTTCTTCTTCTTCCCCTTTTCTTCTTTTTTCCTCTTCTTTTTCTTCTTCTTCTCCAGCTGCTTCTTCCCCCTCTCTCTCCTCTCACCCTCTCCTGGGCCTGACTTACGGCCGCGCCGCCGGCGGCGGCAGGGACTACCGCCGGCGGGCCTCCCTCGCCGCCGGCCAGCACCCGCTGGCCGGCCTGTGCGCGGGCACAGCAGAAACACATGCTGCTGCTGCTGCTCCCTTGTTGGGTTTGGGTAGAACCCAAACCCATTAACCTTATTGGGTTCAATTAAATACCATTAAACCCAATAACCTGTTACCCATTACATTAAGTTATGGTTTGGGTCGTGGATCCAAACCCGACCCGTTAACAACCCGAACCCGCTCCGAAACCCAATAAAGGTAAGTTTACAGAAAACCCCCTGATTCAATTTATTAATTGCATTTGAATTCTTTTTATTTATATATTTACCCATTTCCGTTACTTTTAGCGTTCGGGCGATAACTAGAACATCCGGACTCCTATTTGGACGATTCTGAATCCGTTGCGATCGTGTGAAAGAGATGAAATCACCTAGAGGGGGGTGAATAGGTGATAATGCTAATCTAGAAACTAAATGCGCTAAATGCGGAAGCTAAAAATAATCTTGCAACACACTTAGTACAACACACAAGTGTAGCCGAATTCCCCGTGAAGGGCTCTGGACTAATTCCTCTTGATTCCCCTAGATATGGGTTGAGGTGCTATATGAAGCTCTTGTGGTTAAGTACAAGTGAGGCACACACACAAGCAATTATGATATGGCAATATGAATCAAATGAATAGTGCAATGCACAACACAAATAAAGAGAGAGAGTTTAGAGACAATGGATCAAACGCAAACACAATGATATGTTTCGAGGTTCGAGCCCCTAGCTCTACGTCCCCGCCTTCACCGAGAAGGATTTCTAATCCACTATCTCCCACCGAGGGAACCTCCATCGAGGAGGATTTGTTACAACACTAGGAGTATCAAACTCCTCTCTCAATACAAACACCACCTCACACAAGAGGGGTAGGCCCTTAGCCAAACAACAACCAATCCACCTCACACTTAAGGGATACAAACCAACAACCAACTCCACCTCACCAAGAGGGAGTAAACACCAATCTCCACCTCTACCAAAGAGGGAGCAAACTAATCACCTCAAATTCACAACCTCAACCTCTACCAAAGAGGGAGCAACCAAATAATGAGGGTTTACAATAGGTGGTCTCTTTCAACCACAAACAATCTCTCCTTTTCCACAAACAAAAAGATCCTAAATAGATTAGGATAGAAGATAGCTCAAGTGTGAAAAATAAGTGTTTTGATCAAAAAAAAACTCTTGGGAAAATACCAAATAGATATGGAAATGAAGAACAATAAACTAGTTTCCCAAAAACCTATTTTCTTTGAAAATAACAAAACACTTAAAAACAAATAAATGAATCTTTTTGGCACTTTAAACTCTTTTGAAAACTTATTTTTAAAACCAGAGAATGGGAAAAATTAGCTCTAAAAATCTTGGTCAAACCCCCAAGAAATGGGTATATATAGGCTCCCCAAGAAACTAGCCGTTAGGCTAATCTGTCAGCCTGACAGGCTGGCGGTCGGCCGGTCGGTCGACCGCCAACGGTTGAAAATCCGACCGTTGGAGCTCTCGGTCGACCGCTCGGTCGACCGCCCAGATACAGAGAGCAGAGCTCTCTGGTCCGGTCGACCGCCCGATACAGAGAGCAAAGCTCTCTGGTCCGGTCGACCGCACGGTCGGCCGGCCCACTGTGCTGCCAGACGTACACAAGGCTGTGCACGTCGGTCGACCCCAGCGGTCGACTGGCCCATGGTTCGGTCGACCGTGCGGTCGACCGACCTGGCCTGTCAGCCACAGTCTGGGTCAGAACCTGGGTAAAAACAATTTTATAAAAAATCTTTTATCTCTTCTTATATTTCATAAAACTTGTTTTTAACATTTTATATTGAAAACAAACTTGTGATAAAAATTTCAAGACTAATATCAAACATATGAACTCTTTTTGATGACTTGAAAATTTTACCAAAAACAAAACTTGTATTTTATCAAACTTAGATTTTTTTTAACACATGAATAGAGAAGTCAAAATAAGTTTGTTTAAAAGTTTAAGCGTGCATGTATAGAAAGAAAAAATCTACTATACATATAAACCAATTAAACTTATTTTGATTAACTATTCATGAAAACACATATCAAAATCAAAACGTGTGTGAATTGTGCACTTGAGCATATCAACTATACTAAGCTTTACACATGGATCTAAAACACACTAAACTAAATTATGGATACCTAAGTCTTCTTGACGATCTTCTTTCTTCAAGTCGACTTGCTCCCAAACCGTGATCCACCGAGTACAAATGAATGATCTTTAAGCTTTGGCACCGGAATCATCATGAAAAGCTTCCAAACTCCTTGTTGAAGCTAATCACCAACTAATATCTTGCTAATTGATCTGAAACTTAAAATCACAAGAATATTAGTAAACATAACTACATGAGTTAATCATCATCAAAACTAGAGTGGAAGGCCTTTGGGCCAACAATCTCCCCCTTTTTGATGATGACAAAACTCATGGAGTTATATATGCATGGATTAAAGTTAAGCTTCAAAGAAGCTCCCCCTTAACTCATGCATAAACAATTAAACAATAAATATGCAATGAATGATAATGCATAAAACAATAAGCATGTTCTTATACCAATTGAAATTTTTTTATTTTTTTTAAACAAAACATGTTCTAGATACTAATGAAGTAGCTCTAGATACCAATGAAATATTTCAAAACATAAATATGCTCTAGATACCAATTAAAATAAAAAGCAAATAAATCAAATCATGAATGTGCTCTAGAGACCAAATAAAACATAATATATGCAAAAATATAAGCATGCATATAAACTCAAATATTTCTCTCCCCCTTTTGTCAATCATCAATAAAGGGGTAAAAACAAAACCAAAACATAAAGAAATTCTTCTCCCCCTTTTTGTATGAAACAAAGAAACCAATTTAGATATCAAATCATATGAAACTAGGAAAGGGGTGAATAACAAATCATAAAATGTACACCCAATTTAGATATCAAATGAAACATATATGACAATGAAATGCATCTTGATACCAATTGAAAGTGAACATAAACCAATCAATAAATGGTATATGCGATATACATTCATGAAGAGGAAGACGCTAAGTTAACTTCCCTACATGTATGCATTACATGAAGAAGGGATGATAAGCCCCAATTCATGTAACACATATTATGTAATGCATAAGGAGAGATGTGAAGCTCCCCCTATACACGTGTATCACATAAAGAAGAGTTGTCAAACTCCTCAATACAAGATACACTCATCATGAATATATATGTAGAAGAGATGTTAAGCTCTCCTTGCATATAGGCAATACAAATTAAAAAAAAACTTTGAATATTTTTCTTTTTAAAAAGTTTTATTCTTGATATTAATTATGAAAACAATGATCAAATTTATTGATACCAATTTAAAACATTCCATTAGACATCTTGATATCAAAAGAGAGTAATTTTCTTTTTATGCATTGATAACAATTGAAATCTATATTTACTATCATAAAGCTAGGGAGTGGGAAAACACATACTAATTGAAACATGAAAGTCAAATTTTCTCCCCCTTTATGAAAAACAAACTAAAATAATGCGTAGGCTTGATACCAATTTAAAAATAATCAATTTAAATAGGATAATCATTAAGGTTTTCAAGCTTAGCATAAACAAATATATATGTATGAAAATTAGATACCAATTGACATTGATACCATTAGAATTTGAATGCATACATACATAAAAACATACGAGTATACAATAACATCAAAATTGATACCAATTGAAAGAGTTCAATGATACCAATTGAAACAACAAAGTAAGCATGGTATAACTCATATCACAATGAAGAATACGAACTAGTTAAAATGGAAAGTTTTGTTAACTAGTACGAAATCCTTCAAGTAAGGAATAAACATAAATAATTTTTCATAAAATATGAAATTCACAAAATAGCTAACACTCATAATCAATTAAGCATGTATATGACTCATGAAACAAAACATGAGCAAACAATAAATGTGAGTGTACAAATATAATGTGAGGATCATAATCATGAAAAATATTCCATTAAGTTCATTTAAATTCCTTGAAACATGAAAAACATAACACTATTTAATCTTCAAGGTATATGTATGTCTAATACAAAATAGAATTTACATACATATTCAAACACAATGAGTCCACAAAAATATATGCATGAAGGCACGTGGCTCAAAAAGGATGTATATGTATAAATAATAGTTTGGACAAGATTGACATATACATGAAGTTTAAACATAAATACATGAAAACATGAAAAGCTAAATTTTCATTAAAACAACCTTTCATTTCAAGGTATATGTATGATTTGTCAACACAATAAGTATACATACATATCCCTAAACACAATTGAGTCCATATATATAGATTTGCATGAAAGGCAAATGACTCAAAAGGGCATACATGTATATCTTAAAGTTTGGCAAAATAAACATATACATGAAATGAAACACACAATCATAAATCAAATCAAGAAATAGGAATACAAGTTTAAAATGTATGAATCATCAAAACTAGACTATACTAACACATCTAATGGGTACAAATAAGCATTCGAGCACAAACATATATAGATTTATTTGAAACCCACTATATGCATAAGTATATACAATAAAAACTAACATCTAAACAAATATTCAAATTATGAAGCATCAAAACAAAATGTAAATCATCATGATAACATAAACATGATTATTATGTAAATCCACATGTTATTAAACCTATGATAAACATGATAGCTAAACAACTACGAGAACACAAAATAATAATCCATTTTAAATATGGGTGTCTCAAATTGCTATTCATGTATGTCAAGGATTCAATAAACATGGTATTTAACATTTTAATCAAAACATGAAATAACATAAACGTATGATCATTATGTATGTGCATGTGCATTAGATCTAGGTCATACATATTAGTTCAAAATAAGGTGAGAACACAAAAAATATAAGTCCATATTAAACATGGGTGTCTCAAACAACTAACATGTATAACATTAATCTAATTTACATGGCATTTACATAATGAATCAAAAACATGCTATAAACACATGATATGCAAACATGTAAACAATAAATAGGAGTTAGGAATCGTTACCAAAACCTAGAAGGCAACTTTCCTTGTCTCCAAAACAAGGTGGTCTTCCCACCAAACTTCCCTTGAAAGTGATGCATCCACATAATAAACTTTAGGCTCGGAACGCATCCACTCCAAGGTACGGCAACTCTCACGTCAAGTGAGAGCCCACACCTACATCAAAATAGGAGGGGTGGTCTTTGGTACCCATACTCTTTTGGGTCCATGGAGGTTAGTACCTTCTCTAACCCAAACAAATTTAGTTACTAAATTTGAAGCTTGTAATCTATCAAAACAAAATTTAGCAAGGTGGCCCATGCGTCCACAATGTGTACAAGTGTACACATGAGCATACAAGTGATGATGGTATCAGTGAGGAGCATGCGTATGCCGTGGAGGGTGTGCATGCATAATAGATGGAACTTGTTTCTTTCGAACCAAGGATTCCAAGCGTGTATGGTTCATGGCACATTGGCTCATAGTGGAGCCCAAACAATCCATTTTCTTCTTAATTAGATTTATGTCATTTTTAACCAAAGAAGAAGTGGAGCATTCAATAGGTGAAGTGTGTGATACTACCCTAGCATGGCAAACATGTGCATCAATCTTATTTTGCAAAACAATATTTTTCTCTAAATAAATATTTAAATCATTAGAAATAGAATTAATTTTATTTTTCAAAGCAACATTCTCCTTTAAAATAAAATCAATTTTTGAAGACAAGTTTTCATTTTTCTTCAAAATAGTTTCACAATCATTTTTATTTTTCAAAATTTATTTTCTTTAAGTGCAAGTTCAAGTTGAGATTTTAATGAATCCCTCTCATTAACAATCTCCTCTTTCTCTTGCAAAACAAAATCAAGTTTAGAAATCAAATTTTTATTTTCATTGTTAATGCCTAGACTTTTCTTTTTCAAAACATTATACTTTTCAATTAATTTTTCACAAACTATAGATAGTTCTTCATTCAAAGCATGGGGATCAACAAAATCATTACATGAAGAACTAGCATCATCATCATCTAGTTGAGTTTCCGATTGTACCTCAAGGGAGTCATTCCCTTGGACCATGAAGCATTGGGAATCGGATTCTCCACTAGTCTCCTCCTCTTGTTGGATCGGCAATTGAAACTTGGAGGTGGTGGTGGTTGTCAACAAATTCCACACTGCAAATGCGGAATCAAAGTTAGAAACACATATAAGATATTCTTTAGATAATGTGCTTCTAATAGCCTCAAGGTCTAATGCATTGGCTCCTATATGATTGCGATTTTCAAGATAACATTTCTTGGTAGCCGCAAGGAAACATGCAAGCCTAGGGTTTGGAGGTAAATGGACATCCTAGTCTTCCAAACAAGAATGTTGGAAGCATCATACATAGGTGGGGTCATGAAGTCCATGGTAAACTATATGTGTGCAAACAAGCAAATGCAAACAAGATTAGCAAACAAGGATCTCACTCCTAGGATGTTAAGCCTAAGTATCAAGAGCGTAGGCTCTGATACCAATTGAAATCACGTAGAGGGGGGGGTGAATAGGTGATAATGCTAATCTAGAAACTAAATGCGCTAAATGCGGAAGCTAAAAACAATCTTGCAACACCTTAGTACAACACACAAGTGTAGCCGAATTCCCCGTGAAGGGCTCTGGACTAACTCCTCTTGATTCCCCTAGATATGGGTTGAGGTGCTATATGAAGCTCTTGTGGTTAAGTACAAGTGAGGCATACACACAAGCAATTATGATATGGCAATATGAATCAAATGAATAGTGCAATACACAACACAAATAAAGAGAGAGAGTTTAGAGACAATGGATCAAACGCAAACACAATGATATGTTTCGAGGTTCGAGCCCCTAGCTCTACGTCCCCGCCTTCACCGATAAGGATTTCTAATCCACTATCTCCCACCGAGGAACCTCCACCGAGGAGGATTTGTTACAACACTAGGAGTACCAAACTCCTCTCTCAATACAACACCACCTCACACAAGAGGGGTAGGCCCTTAGCCACAACAACCAATCCACCTCACACTTAAGGGATACAAACCAACAACCAACTCCACCTCACCAAGAGGGAGTAAACACCAATCTCCACCTCTACCAAAGAGGGAGCAAACCAATCACCTCAAATCCACAATCTCAACCTCTACCAAAGAGGGAACAACCAAATAATGAGGGTTTACAATAGGTGGTCTCTTTCAACCACAAACAATCTCTCCTTTTCCACAAACAAAAAGATCCTAAGATTAGGATAGAAGATAGCTCAAGTGTAGAAAATAAGTGTTTTGATCAAAGAGAAACTCTTGAGAAAATACCAAATAGATGGGAATGAAGAACAATAAACTAGTTTCCCAAAAACCTATTTTCTTTGAAAATAACAAAACACTTAAAAACAAATAAATGAATCTTTTTGGTACTTTAAACTCTTTTGAAAACTTGTTTTTAAACCAGAGAATGGGGAAAAATTAGCTCTAAAAATCTTGGTCAAAACCCCCAAGAAATGGGGTATATATAGGCTCCCCAAGAAACTAGCCGTTAGGCTGATCTGTCAGCCTGACAGGCTGGCGGTCGGCCGGTTGGTCGACCGCCAACAGTTGAAAATCTGACCGTTGGAGCTCTCGGTCGACCGCTCGGTCGACCGCCTAGATACAGAGAGCAGAGCTCTCTGATCCGGTCGACCGCCGGGTCGACCGCCCCAGATACAGAGAGCAAAGCTCTCTGGTCTGGTCGACCGCACGGTCGGCCGGCCCACTGTGCTGCCAGACGTGCACAGGCTGTGCACGTCGGTCGACCCCAGCGGTCGACTGGCCCATGGTTCGGTCGACCGTGCGGTCGACCGACCTGGCCTGTCAGCCACAGTCTGGGTCAGAACCTGGGTAAAAACAATTTTATAAAAAATCTTTTATCTCTTCTTAAATTTCATAAAACTTGTTTTTAACATTTTATATTGAAAACAAACTTGTGATAAAAATTTCAAGACTAATATCAAACATTTGAACTCTTTTTGATGTCTTGAAAATTTTACCAAAAACAAAACTTGTATTTTATCAAACTTAGATTTTTTTTTTACACATGAATAGAGAAGTCAAAATAAGTTTGTTTAAAGTTTAAGCATGCATGTATAGAAAGAAAAATCTACTATACATATAAACCAATTAAACTTGTTTTTGATTAACTATTCATGAAAACACATATCAAAATCAAAACGTGTGTGAATTGTGCACTTGAGCATATCAACTATACTAAGCTTTACACATGGATGTAAAACACACTAAACTAAACTATGGATACCTAAGTCTTCTTGATGATCTTCCATCTTCAAGTCGACTTGCTCCCAAACCGAGATCCACCGAGTGCAAATGAATGATCTTTAAGTTTTGGTACCGGAATCATCATGAAAAGCTTCCAAACTCCTTGTTGAAGCTAATCACCAACTAATATCTTGCTAATTGATCTGAAACTTAAAATCACAAGAATATTAGTAAACATAACTACATGAGTTAATCATCATCAAAACTAGAGTGGAGGCCTTTGGGCCAACAAGAGAGTTACCTTCCCGTGGCTAGTTTGTGAGTGTTTTTCTTTTATAAAGTATCTTTTACCATGTTTAGTGACATTGATTGACAGATCTTGATTATAGATAAATACGGTAACTATGAAATATTAACTTGTCATTATTGGATACTCAGTGTCATAGGAAAAACATATCATATTGTAAGGTATTTCCTGATGCACTATAAATCTAGGGATGTCATAATAATAAACAATAAATCCTGACATCGACAACTCAGAACGGTCATCATACCTGCACAGCCTCTGACACACAGACCACTATGTCACCATCTTCATGAACACTATTATGTCATGTATTGGATCACAGTTAGAGAATTATAGTCACATGTCTACTGATCCACGATACTCTCGGTGACACTACACTGTTACGAGACATGCATGCTAGACACCTTATTTCACGCACTGGTATCATCACTATACGAGTACTGTAGGTCAATGGACATGGTAGTATCTGAGACACTGACCACCGTGACTTACATATCCTGTCACCCGGGACCCTGTTATCACATGTACATGTATCATGTTGCACAGATACTATGGCACGTCACACCAGTAGTTCGTATTCATGTGCACCACTTCACAGAACCCCGTCATGTCATATACTGTGAGCATCGTTACATGGATTCTCAGCATATCACCGTTACATATGCATGTGTTGTTTCTTTCTTCTTCTCATATGGATCCCCGTTCATATTACATATCTTATTGTGCCATGTTACCGTATTCATGTATTCATGTTATATGATTGTTTCCTGTTACTGATATGGATATTCCCGTTACTGGACATGAGAGCTGTTGATATGCGATATGTGGAATCCTACATTTATTGTTCCCGTTATATTGTTCCCGTTTCCCGTTATATTTGTTCCCGTTATATTGTTCTCGTTATATTGTTCCCGTTTCGCGTTATATTGTTATATGCTATCAACAGAGCTCAGGTCTAGTTATCATGTTATCCGTATCATGCACTGTATTTGTTCTTGTTACATTGTATACTTAACATATCAGATCATAAAGCTAACTGGGGTATGGGGGGAGACTCGACGGTTGATTAGATCTTATGGGTGATGTACTGGATCCATATTGTTAGTCCCACTGCAGGAGACGGTAGTGCTACCTACCAATTGCTCCATGAGCTCCCGTTACTTGTTTCATGCTCCCCTCTTAGCGGAGGGCCCTGGTCTTAGCAGCCAGGGGTTTGTTTAAGGCCGTGATCCCGGTATGCACGTGATACACCTACCCGATAAGAGCTCTTCGACCATGGGTTTCCAATTAATATAATAACACAGTATACACAATAGTGACATCGGAAACACTTGTTTTTTGGTCACTCTCTCGTTTGGATAATGGTACCCGTAGGCCATGTCCGGATGGGTTCGACTGGAGTGCGGGCTCCAGTTTGAACTGCCAGTGGTATGGGACACTGGAAGAGATTGATGAAAATAACAGGCGGAACTGATTGCTACTATTGGATAAATAATATGACTTACCTGATACATGTATGCTATTGTTTAGATGTACTTGTTACTGTTCCTGGTACTTGTTACTGTTCCTGATCATTTATCCGCTATCATGTGACATGTATGCGTTGTACTTTACCTGTTCATGCTACACGTTCTGAGGTGGCATACTGCTTATGTACATGTGTACTTTGCATTGCTTATATTCTGTTTTGCATTGTCTATATGCTGCCTATGCACAACACAGTAGGATGGTTATGTTACATATGCCCATCTGCATGTTCACTTCTATCATGCCACCACTAACATGTTCATTTCCATCACGTCACCACTAGACAATATTATTTATTATATAAACTGGATACGACTCATGACCCGATGATAACCGGTTAGGTAGTGAAGGTATTAAAAGATGACATGTTTCTATATTTCTACTGCTTCTTATATACTTATTATATGGTATCACCAGTACAACACATGTATTATATATTATTATCGTGCTTGTATTACTATTGTATATATTACTGCTGTTTGGTACGGAGAAGAGATGTTCGGCGTAAAATTTTCTTAAATCAATTGAAAGATTACAACAAACTTATACTCCGACTACAAGGGAGGGGAGATGTTGGGTCTTGAATCCCCCTTTGTTTAGTGCTGGGTTCTTCAGGTGGCGATGGAAAGTGAATCTTGTTTTCCGTTGACCGGTGAACGTCGAGAACTTTTGGGGATCTTCTCTTCGGATGGCGGACGGAGTAACGCAGCTCTGTCGGCCAGAAATCTCAAAGAGATTGTAGGCAAAGACTAACTTGTACGCAGCAAGTTGTCTGAAGGGTTGGACTCTCTTTCCTCCTCTATGGAAGCTCTAAAGTCAAGCTCTTTTCTCTCAGGGTTCTTCTCTCCAAAAATCCGACCCTTTCTCCATAGTAACGGGGCTATTTATAGAGGTTTCAGGGGCGTACGTGCCTCCTAAAAACACTCCATAATGGGGGCTAACTTTCCCCGTTATGTGGTCCGTGATTGGCCCCATAACCGGGACGGTTACAATTGAGACGCGGGTTTTGACCCTCGCGCCTTGGTGCTGCAGTGGTGGCTGAGACGCGGGTTTCGACCCACGCGCCTTGGTGCTGCAGTGGTGGCTGAGACGCGGGTTTCGATCCTCGCGCCTTGGTGCTGCAGTGGTGGCTGAGACGCGGGTTTCGACCCTCGTGCCTTGGTGCTGCAGAGACGCGGGTTTTCGGCCCACGCGCCTTGGTGCGGCTGAGGTGGCTGAGATGCGGGTTTCGACCCTCGCGCCTTGGTGCGGCTGAGGCGCGGGTTTCGACCCACGTGCCTTGGTGCGGCTGAGGCGCGAGTTTCGACCCGCGTGCCTAGCTCTGCGTCTGGAGTTTGGGACTCTGCCTTTGATGACTTGTCTTTAATAATTTTTAGATAGCCTACAGAACCCCCTCCAAAGTTTTCGATATTTCGTGGTTGGCTGGGACGGATTTCGAAATACTTTGAACTTTAGTGCCCTTCTCATGGTTGGACTGACAATGCTCTGAGCTTGATCTTGTCTGGACTATGGTCTTCGTGAGTGTACTGTGGAACCCTTTGAAGCCGCCAGAAATGATCGTGGTGAGTGTCTAGATACACAGTCTAAACTTCGCCGATGCTTTGAGTTTGTCGTTGGTGTACTTTAAACCTAGGGTGGGCAGTCGTCTGCTTGTGCCAGTGTACTATTGAACTGAATTGCAGAAGTAAGGACTGAACGCCAGTTCTGTGGACGCAGGGGTAGTACCGCTTTAAAGATGCTCCTTCTGTAGGGGTGCATCTTTTGGATAAAAATGCGACTATTACTTCATAAGGCAGACGCGACTTTGGTCGGGTTGAAAGGGTGCGTCCATTGAAGAGATGCGTTTTTTTAGAGATGAAGACGCGACTGTTGGATGCGATCCGTGCCATGAGTGCGCTGCCACGTGCCCTGTAAAATTGAGGGGACATCTACTTTTTGGCGTGCGAACTTCACGCTGCATTTAATGTGCTGTCCACGGCGTCGGGCGATGATTAGGCGTCGAGCCAAGCGTCGCGTATCTTTGCGAATCACTGTGCCTATAAAGGCAACAGTCCTTCAAGGTCATCATTTAGACTTTCCTTCGTCTTCGTGTGCATCTGTTAGGGTTTTGAGAAAGGAACTTCCTTTGTTCTCTTTACTTCATCTAACACCGACTCTTTGATTCGTAATGGCAC
>JAVJIF010022124.1:0-53402 GCA_038442645.1 Agave tequilana
GCAAAAACTGATGAATGCCGGTATGATGCCTTACTTATAGTGGTGGATCACTAAACTGACGATTTGTCTTTGGGTGCTTTTAGGCACCCAAAAGATGCGTTTTTGGGTGATTTTAGGCACCTATAGGCTTTGTCCCGGGCAGGACGGGAACCACTATAAATATGAGCCATCAATTCTTTATCAGCTTCTAATAACCAACATTGACTTACTTATATATGGATGTATGTATGTTGAGATGTACACCAGGACACATACCTAGATATATGGGTCAGACGAGTAATAATAATAAGATGCCAAGATAATAGCTTGTTGTGTTACTTTGCAAACTAGGTTATACACTAATTTTGCCATAATTGCTTTCATTGGGTTTTACTTCAGATTTTCAATTTTATTAATCAATATTATATTTCTAGTTTACCACATGAGTACTACTCCTCTGGTCTCTTGCTTGATATTGCTCATGTTCCGCTGTACTTATCCTCCTGACTTGATCACTCCTCGTTTTATACCGATTCCTGGTTACCTCTCATTACTTGATGTCTCATTCATGTCTGGCATGCTATGCTCACGACACAGTTTTCAATGCATGTATTTTAATTCAGATTTATCGGTACATGTGTGCTTATCCTGCACGCCATTTGACATTCACCACACCACTCGTTGGGGAGTTTCTGACTCCCCTAGATCCTCATGTCCAGATCTCAGAGCTTGAAACTTGTGGATTCTCCCGGTTGCTGATCAGAAATACACAACGGTAGCATGGATCATCAGCAGACCGTCTGAGGTCCTATCCTTCCAGGCCCCCTGCTCCGCTCTCGAGTTTTCCTTTGTGACTCGTGAGCGCCTTTTGTATAGTTCATGATTGTAAATCTCTTTGTATTCTCGCATTTGCGTCTATCAATGATGTAATATTCTTGTAATATTGTGTCACATCCTATGATAACTTTATAATTGTACTCATATGTTGGAATATATAATGCACCACGTGCTTCCGTACTCTGATTTTGCATATACTGATTGTAAGTACACCTAGGGGGTGAATAGGTGTATGGCTAATCTAATGACAATGATGCAGAATTTAAAAACTAATTGCAACCACTTAGTGTAACCAAATAGTGTAGCCGAATTTCCGGTGAAGGGCTCTGGACTAACTCCTCTTGATTGCTCTAAATAAGAGTTAAGGTGCTATATGAAGCTCTCTTGGTTCAACACTAGTATGGGCACACAAACAATACCAAGCATATAAGTATGTATGAACAATATGAAATAGTGCAAGGTATAAAAGAGAGTAGTTTAGAAATAATGGATCAATCACAAACACCGAGATATGTTTTGAGGCTCGAGCCACTGCTCTACGTCCCCGCCTTCACACAAAAGGATTTTCACTAATGCGTCCACACATGACTTCCCACACAGGGAACCTTCACTGAGAATTTAGATAATACAACCTTAGAGTACACAACTCCTCTCTCCAACAAACAACCTCTACACAAGAGGCAAGTCACAATAACAATCACCTCACATTAGAGGGATAAGGCACTAAGTCAAACAAAGATCACCTCTACACTTAGAGGGATAATGCACTGAGCCAATCAACAACCTCAATCACCTTTATACTTAGAGGGATACCAACACAACCTCCACAATCATCTCTACACAAGAGGGATAACAACAAACCCAAAAAAAAGAAGGTTTACAACTCTTGGTGGTCTTACTAAACCACAAACCAATTTTCTCACCAAAAACAAGATCCTAATAGATAGGATAGATAGCTCAAGTGTGAGGAATCAAGGTGCTTGGAACTCAAAACACAAAGAAAAATACTTGAAAAAAACAACTAGAATAAGATAGAAATGAAGATCAAACCCAATATCCCAGATACTCTATTTTCTTTGATTTCCAACCCTTGAAAAAAATAAAGAATAAATATTTTGACACAAAAACTCTTTTAAAAACTTGTAACTAAACACTAAGAAAGATAGGAATTTTTGTTCTTGAAATTCTTGTATAAAACAACTCAAGAGAAGGCATATATATAGCCTCTCAAAAATCTGCCAGTTGGCAGTCTGAAAAGGGCAGAAATGCCCCTCCAGTCGATCGCCCGGTCGACCGGCGCAACGGTCATATTTCTGACCGTGTTGCCTCCAGTCGACTGCCCGGTCGACCGGCCCCCACCCGAGAGTAGGGTGCTTTCAGTCGGTCGAGTTGGCTGGCCATGTGGACATCCTCGTACACATCGGTCGACCGCTCCGGTCGACGGACCACTGGTCCGGTCGACCGCCAGTCAGTCTGGCTTGGGATTTTAGGATAGAAAAACTTATCTTTTTAACTTCTATAAAAATCCCATAAAATACATAATTTCAAAAAATAAGTTCTTATAAGATCTTTGAATATCAAACATGTGTGACAAAAATCAACACATATTACAAACTATTTGAACCATTTTTGTGATAATGAAATTTGCCTTAAACACAAAATCTGTCTTTTTCAAAACTTGAATTTTTGAAATGGAAAACCGTTTTCTCCAAAACTCATATGGATACAAAAACAAGCTATTGAAACAAATTTGAAGCATATTATATATGGATAGAATCCAATATACTTATAAGATGTTTTTGTGTGTGTGTGTGTGTGTGTTTGACATGAAAATCAAAACTAGTTAAACCGAAAACCAAAACCTAAAACTTTAAACTTGTGTGTGTGTGTGTGAACTTGAGCATATCAATACTATCTACTTTACACAAGATCTAAACAAATTAAACTAAACACAAACCGAAATCTTCTTGTAGAACTCCGTCTCCAAGTCGACTCGATCCAAACGCGATCCAACTAGCTTGACTCCAAACAAGTGCTAGATGCGATCTTGACGCGCGAGCTCTTGAATCAACACGTGTTAGCTCCAAAACTCCTTTGTTGAAGCTAAACACCTACTAATATCTTGGTCAATCACTGAAATTATTTAAACACAAGATTATTAGTAAACTATAATTACATGAGTTAATCATCATCAAAACTAGAGTGATGGACCTCTGGGCCAACAATCTCCCCCTTTTGATGATGACAAAACTCATGGTGTTATATATGCATGAATTAAAGTTAAGTTTCATAGAAGCTCCCCCTTAACTCATGCATAACAATAAATATAAAGATATTCAATGAAATACATAAACCAAACAACACATATATGCATAAATAAGGAAATAAACATAAATAAACAAATCCAAATACTTCTCTTTTTTTTTTTGCATAAACAAAAACATATATACATTAACAAGAAAATAAACATACATATATAAATTCGCAAAATTCTTCTCCCCCTTTTTGTATAAAACAAGGAAATGAAATAAGCATGCATAAACATGCATATATAAACTCATCAAATACTTCTCCCCCTTTTGTATAAAACAAGAAAATGAAATAAGCATGCATAAACATGCATATATAAACTCATCAAATACTTCTCCCTCTTTTTGTCAATTCATCAACAAAGGGGCATAAATAAACTCTCAAAAAATATCTTCTCCTCTTTTTGTCAAATCAAACAATAAAGATATATATGTGATATATATTCATGAAGAGGAGAGACGTAAAGTTAACTCCTCCTGCATACATGCAATTCATGAAAAGAGTTGACTAGACCCTAACCACATAAAGCATAATATACAATGTATAAAAGGAGATATGAAGCTTCCCCTACACACGTGTAAGACATAGAGAAGAGAGGTCAAGCTTCTCAATATGAGATACACTCAACATGAATCTATATATAGAGAAGATGTTAAGCTTCCCTTACATATAATCAATATATATCAAAATATTATGATACCAATTTAAAAATATACCAATTGAAAATAAGCAAAATTTTTAAGATACCAAAAGATCCCAATTGAAAATATCTTATAAATTTTTTTTTCTTGATATCAATAGAAAATGAAATATTGTACGCTTTTGATACCAATTGAAATATATATTGTAAATTTTGATATCAATTGAAGGTAAAAACTAAAATTTTTAGGTAAACACAACTCATATCAATATAGATACCAATTAAAATGAAACATGATACCAATTAAAAAAACAAACCAATCTTTTTGGGTAAACACTAAATTCATTTTGCAATAGAGATACCAAATAGAGAATAAAACCAATTTAAGATTATTGATGCCAATATTGAAAATGTTAGCATATACCAAAATTAAGTATTTTTCATCATAAAGAATGGGAGTAGGATACCAATTGAAAATAAAACCGATTGAAAGATAAAACACGAATTTTATCCCCCTTTATGAAATACTAAAAAATAATGCATAAGCTTGTATAAGATACCAATTGAAAAATAATTGACATTAAGAACTAAATCAAGCTTAGCATAAACATAATTTGTGCTTTAAGATGCAAAGATATTGTAAGTACAATCTAATCATATATATATATATATATGTATGAAAAATGTAAATACCAATCAAAATTGATACTATTTGAAGTTTGAAACATGCATATATAAAAAACACAAATATGAGTATACAACCATAAAAATATCAATTGAGATACCAATTGAAAATATAATGAGAATCAAGTGTATAACTCATAATTAGCTCCCTATTCATGCACATGTTTAAATAGATTTTCAATAGGCACACAAGGTATGGTCGCCCATCCATCCGCCCTTTGAAGGTAGGCGTTTTCAAAAATAGGATTTGAAAATAATTTTAACATGTTTGAAAAACTCTACCAAGTGAAGAGTAAGAACTAGTTTACGATAATTTTTGAAATAACTAGTTTTAAATTCTTCAAAACATGAAACCAAAACATATATTTCATGAAGCATGCATTTTACACAAAATTGACACTTAAGTTATATAAAACTCAACAAAGTACTCATAAAACAAAGTAATGAGTAAACACAAATAATGTGAGTGTATAAGAGTCATGTGAAAAGTATAATCATGAAAATAGACAATGAAGCTAATGAAATTCCTTCAAAAACATGAAAATCATCAAAACTAAATAGGTTTCATGATATATATATGTTTAGTTAAAAACTAAAAATATACATAAATATCCCAAATACAAATGAGTCCGTAATAAAATTTGCATGAAAAGCAAGTGACTCAAGGGTATACATGTATATCTAAAGTTTTAAACAAAATCAACATATACATGAGCTAAACGCATTATCATGAAAAATATGTACAAAATATAGGGAATACAAGTTAAAATGCATGAATCATCAAAACTAGACTATATTAGTACATCCAATGAGAACAAATGAGCAATTAAGTACAAACATAAAAAAAAATCAAATGTGGCTTATTAGTTGTACGAGTATATATACAAGTTTTAATGAAAACTAAATCTAAACAAGTAATCAAAACTATGAAGTATAAAATCATAAACAAATATGATCATTATATGAATGCACATGTTTTATGGTTATGATGTACACAATAGCTAAACTATAATGAGAACACAAAATATGGATCCAGATGAACATGGGTGTATCTTAATTATTATACATGTAGTCATAAGTCTAATTATCATGACATATAACATAATGAGCATTAAAAATCAAAATATGCTAAAAATCAACCAATGAAAGCATGTACACTAAATGGTAGTTAGAGATAGTTACTAAAATCATTATGACTTATCTCTAGGTCTCCAAACCATGTTGGTCCTCCCACCAAACTTTCCTTGAAAGTGATGCATCTAAAATTGTCACCATTTAGCATGGAAAGCATCCACTATCAAGGCACCATTACTCTCATGTCAAGTGAGAGCCCACACCTACATCAAATAAAATAGGAATGGATTTTGGTACCCATACTCTATTGGGTCTATGGGGGTTAGCACCTTTCCTAACCCAAACAAACTTGTTTGCAAAATTTGCATTATGTATCCTATCATAACAAAACTTTGCAAGGTGGCCCTTACGTCCACAATGTGTACAAGTATACACATGAGCATACATTGTGTCATGCGCATGAGCATGAGAAGCATGTGTATGCCGTGTATGGTGTGCATGAACATGTGGTGCATGTTTCTTGCGAAATATGAATTCTAATTTCTTATGATTCATAGCACATTGGCTCAAAGTGGAGCCCAAACAATTGACATTTTTCTTCAACATACATATATCATTTTTAATTCTTGAAGATAAAATGGAGCATGCAATATGTTTATCACTAGTAGATGGAGCACTAGAAATATGACAAACATGAGAAGATAAGTCATTTTCAAAGATTTATTTTCATTTGACACTAAATCTAAATTCTTTGAAATCAAGGCAATTTTATTTTTCAAAGTTTCATTCTCTTGTAAAACAAAATCAAGTTTTGAAGACAAAATTTTATTTTTCTTCACAACATCATCACAATCATTTTTATTCTTTAAAATTCATTTTTCTCTAAGGCAAGGTCAAGTTGGGATTTCAATGAGTCCCTTTCCTTTGAAATCTCATCCCTTTCTTGCAAAACCAAGTCAAGTTTTGATAACAAGTCCTTATTTTTATTTAATTTAATACTTTTCTTTTTCAAAACTTGATATTTTTCAAGCAAGTTTTCACACACTAAAGATAGTTCTTCATTTAATGCATCAATATCAACATAATCATCACCTGAAGAACTAGCACAATCATCTAGTTAAGTTTCTGATTGTACCTCAAGGGAGTCATTCCCTTGGACCATGTAGCAAGCTTGTTCGGATTCTCCTCCACTAGATTCCTCCACATATTTCGTCGTTTGAAGCTTGGGAGAGGTCAAAGTGTTCCACACTGCAAAAGCGGAATCACAATGAGAAATCATAGACAAATATTCTTTGCTTAGAGTGCGTCTAAGTGCCTCTAGGGCTTGTGCATTGGCCTCTATATGCTTGTTATTATCAAGATAGGATTTCTTGGTAGTAACAAGGTAAACATGCATTCCTAGAGTTTTTAGGTACATACACATCTTAAGCTTCCATACATCGATGTTAGAAACATTAAACATAGGAGGGGTAATGAAATTCATGAGTGTATAAACTATATGTGTGCAAATGTAAATCTAGATTAGCTAACCAAGATCTCACTCTTAAGTGGTTAAACCTAATATCAGGAGCGTAGGCTCTGATACCAATTGTAAGTACACCTACGGGGTGAATAGGTGTATGGCTAATCAAATGACAAATGATACGAAATTTAAAAACTAATTGCAACACACTTAGTGTAACCAAAGAGTGTAGCCAAATTCCCGGTGAAGGGCTCTGGACTAACTCCTCTTGATTCCTCTAAATAAGAGTTGAGGTGCTATATGAAGCTCTCTTGGTTAAATACTAGTATGGGCACACAAATAATACCAAGCATATAAGTATGATATGGACAATATGAAATAGTGCAACGTATAAAAGAGAGAGAAATAGTGGATCAATCGCAAACACCGAGATATGTTTCGAGGTTCGAGCCACTGCTCTAACAGGGAACCTCCACTGAGAGTTTGGGTAATACAATCTTGGAATACATAATTCCTCTCTCCAACAAACAACCTCTACACAAGAGGCAAGACACAACAAATATCACCTCACACTAGAGGGATAAGGCACTAAGCCAAACAAAGACTACCTCAACACTTAGAGGGATAAGGCACTTAGCCAATCAACAACCTCAATCACCTCTACACTTAGAGGAATACCAACACAATCTCCACAATCACCTCTACACAAGAGGGATAACAACAAACCCAAATAAAAGAAGGTTTACAACTCTTGGTGGTCTTACTAAACTACAAACCAATTCTCACCAAAAACAAGATCCTAATAGATAGGATAGATAGATAGCTCAAGTATGAGAAATCAAGGTGTTTGGAACTCAAAACACAAATAAAAATACTTGAGAAAACAACTAGAAAAAGATAGAAATGAAGATCAAACCCATTATCCCAAATACTCTATTTTTCTTTGATTTTTCTAACCCTTGAAAATAAATAAAAAATAAATCTTTTAGCGCAAAAACTCTTTTAAAAACATGTAACTAAACACTAGGAAAGATAGGAATTTTTGTTCTTGAAATTCTTGTATAAAATAACTAAAGAGAAGGCATATACATATAGCCTCTCAAAAATCTGCCCATTGGCAGTCTGGAAAGGGCAGAAATGCCCCTCCGTTCGACCGCCCGGTCAACGGTCATATTTCTGACAGTTGTGCCTCCGGTCGCCCAGTCGACCGGCCACAGCCAACGGTTGACTGCCCGGTCGACTAGCCCCCACCCGAGAGTGGGGTGCTTTCAGTCGGTCGACCACGCGGTCGACCGGCCGAGTTGGCTAGCCATGTGCACGTCCTTGTGCATATCGGTCAATCGCTCCGGTCGACCGACCACTGGTCCGGTCGACCGGTCTTGTCGACCACCAGTCAGTCTGGCTTGGGATTTTAGGATAGAAAAACTTGTCTTTTTAGTCTTTTTAACTTCTATAAAATCTCATAAAATCACATAAATTCCACAAAAATAAGTTTTTGTAAGATCTTTGAATATCAAACATGTGTGATTAAAAATCAACACATATTACAAACTATTTGAACCATTTTTGTGATAATGAAATTTGCCTTAAACACAAAATCTGTATTTTTCAAAACTTGAATTTTTGAAATAGAAAACCGTTTTCTCCAAACCTCATATGGATACAAAAATAAGATATTGAAACAAATTTAAGCATATTGTATATGGATAGAATCCAATATACATATAAGATATATATCTATATTTTTGACATGAAAACCAAAACTAGTTAAACCGAAAACCAAAACCTAAAACTTTAAACTTGTGTGTGTGTGTGTGTGTGTGTGTGTGTGAACTTGAGCATATCAATACAATCTACCTTTACACAAGATCTAAACAAACTAAACTAAATACAAACCAAAGTCTTCTTGTAGAACTCCATCTCCAATCCGACTCGATCCAAACACGATCCAACGAGCTTGACTCCAACCAAGTGCTAGATGCGATCTTGACGCGTGAGCTCTTGAATCAATACGTGTTAGCTCCAAAACTTCTTTATTGATGCTAAACACCTACTAATATCTTGATCAATCACTGAAACTATTTAAATACAAGATTATTAGTAAACTATAACTACATGAGTTAATCATCATCAAAACTAGAGTGATGGGCCTCTGGGCCAACACTGATGCTCAGCGTATATATGTGAGGGTAGTTTGACTTACGTATATAAGTACAGTAAGTCTCTGTACCCGCAGGATTGGGGCGTTACATATTAGGTATACTGTACAACTCAAATTTCTAATTCTACCTGAGGGCCTCTAGGTGTTCCGAGGGGAGCGCTGGCTCCTTACATTTGGTTATATTTCAGAATGAGCATAATATAAGACCCCCTCATGTTTGCCTAGCAGCAGGTTTGGGGTTATCACTAGAACTTCCTGGGCCGTGGTCTCAGGTATGCATGGGACCCATTGTAAATATAACTCATTAGTCTCATCATCAGTTTTCAATCACAACCTCAGCTTACTCATATATGGATGTATGTGTGTTAGGACGTAAGGGCACATACCTAGATATATGGGTAGGATGGGTAGTAATAATAATAATACAACAACAACAACTAAGCCATTTGTCCAAAGTATTTGGGGTAGGCTACATGAACGAAAAGAGAATTACGCCGAATCAGGCACATGGATCAGTTTTCTCCACTCATTCTTATCAAGCAATATGCCTTCACTAAGACTTTTAGCCTCTATATCTTGTCGTATTACCTCCATCCATATTTTTTCGGTCTCCCCTGCACTCTTTTAACTTGTCCTAATTTGATACGCTCTACTCGTCGGACTGGCACATCTGTAGGTCAACATCGCACATGATCAAGCCATCGTGGGCGGTTTTCTCTCATCTTCTCGTCTATAAAGGCTACGCCTATCTTAGTATGAATATCTTCATTTCTCACCTTATCTCTCCTTGTGTTACCTCACATCCAACAAAACATGCGCATCTTTGCTACACTCATCTTCTGGGCATGATATCTCTTTATAGCCCAACATTCTGTGCCATATAATAAAGCTGACCTAATAACAGTTTGATAAAATATACCCTTCAGCCATAACAGAATGTTACGATAACATAAAACTCCTGTTGCGCTCCTCTATTTCAACCAGCCGGCTTAGACCTATGGTTGACATCACTATTGATCTCCCCATCCTTTTAGATAATAGAACCTAAGTACTTAAAATGACTGCTCATCGGTATTTCTTACCATCTAGTGTCACAATATTATAATCTCAAATTTTCTGTTTACTGAATTTACACTCCATATACTCTGTTTTGGTCCTACTTAATCTAAAATCTCGAGATTCTAGAGTTTGCCTCCATAACTCTAATTTTACATTTACCCCAGCTCTCGTTTCATCAACTAGGACAATATCATGCAAATAGCATACACTATGGTATCTCATCCTAATAGCTCTAGTAAGCTCGTCCACTATGGCAAATAAGAATGGACTCAATACAGTTCCTTGATGCAATCCAATTTTGATAGAAAAATCACTTGTTATGTCTTCACAAGTTCTGACATTTGCCACTACTCCATCGTACATGTCCCTGATTATGTCAATATATTTGATGGGGACTCTCATTTTCATCAATGTCCACCATAATACCTATCTTGGCACCTTATCATAAGCTATTTCTAAATCAATAAAGACCATATGCAAATTTCTCTTCCTTTCTCGAAACCCCTCTATAAGTTGATGAAGCAAATAAATAGCCTCTGTCGTTGATCGCTCTGGCATGACCCAAATTAGTTCTCTGATATTTTAACATTCTGCTTTAACCTGTGTTCAATTACCCTTTCACAAAGCTTCATAGTGTGACACATGAGTTTCGATAGTTTGAACAACTCTGGATATCACCCTTGTTCTTATAGAGAGGTACTAGGGTACTCTTCCTCCACTCATTTGGCATCTTTTTAGTTAGCTAGATCTTGTTAAAGAGGTTTGTCAGTCATCTCACGCTCACCTCTCCTAGGCATCTCCATACCTTAATAGGAATTCCATCCGGGCCAATAGCTTTCCTTGACTTCATCCTCTTCAAGGCCTCTTTAACTTCAGATTTGCTAATTCTGTGCATATAATTACGGTTCATATCTTGACACTGAATGGCAAGGTCATCCAAATCTTGTGTAGAACTACCATTGAACAATTTGTCAAAATATTCTCTCCATCTTTCTTTGATTTCTTCATCTTAAACTAAAACCTTCTGATCCTCATCTTTGACACACCTCACAGTACATAAGTCTCTAGTCTTTCTCTCCCTTATTTGAGCAATTCTATATATATATCCTTTTCAACTTCTTTGGTGTCCAACTTCTCATACACTTCTTTGTACATTTTATCTCTTGCATTCTGAATAGCTTTCTTAGTCTCCTTCTTTGCTAGCTTATACCTCTCAAAACTCACTCTATCACAATTTTTCTTCAAATCTCTGTAAGAGTTTCATTTGATCTTAATGGCAGCTTTTACCTCTTCATTATACCATGTTGTGTCCTTACATGGTGGACCACCACCCCGTGAGTAATAATAATAATAAGATACTAATTAATAATTTGTTGTGTTGTTTTGTAATTCGGGTTGTAAACACTCAGATTATGGTAACACACGATAAATGTATATAAATAAGGGTTTCCTTAATTGGATTATTCCTTCGACGTACTAGTCTCATAAAGCCGTATCCAAGCTTGTACATCTAGTTTTGCCTATATTCAGTTTTATCAGTTTTCTATTAGTTTTATGATGTTTTCGTAGTGTAAGAGTCAACCCAGGTTATATGAACTCAGGATATGGTGACATGAGGTACACAATATATATATGAGGGTTTCTTTGTTTGGATTATTCCTTTGATGTTCTAATCTCACAAATAGGTAATTTGGGTTTATATAACTAGTTTTACCATATTTACTTTACTTGCTACCCCTTACCTGTTCCTTTATGCCTATGCTCATGACACAGTTTTTAATGCAAGCTCCTTGACTCGAATTTACCGATACCATGTGTGTGTCCCTGCACGCCACTTGGCATTTACCACACCACTCGTTGGAGAGTCTGACTCCCCTGGACATGCATATTCAGATCCCGGAGCTTGAAGCGTGTAGATTCTTCCTATGGATGATCAGAGATGAGCAGAGGAAGCGTGGATCATCGGCAGACCGTCTGGAGCCCCATCCTTCCAGGCCCCCTGCTTGTCTCTCGATTTTTCTTTTGTAACTCGTCAGCATCTTTGTACTGTTCATATTTGTATATATCTTTATATTTTTGTATTTGTGCCTATCAGTGATGTAATATTCTTAAAATATTGTGTCACATCCTATGATAACTTTGTAATTGTACTCATATGTTGGAAGGCATAATGCACCACGTACTTTCATACTCGGATTCTTGCCGGTTCTGATGCTTAGCGTATATGTGACTGACCTATGTATATACGTCACAGTAACGTCTCCGTACATGCGAGATCTGGGCATTACAAGATGTATCTGGATTTGTCTTTGCGTTCCTTGTTGGTCGTTGTATTTATTGTGATTTATCGTACTTTTGTATATTTTTTGGACTAACGGTGGTGCAGGTTGCCGGTACAGCCCACTTCCTAGCTAGCCAATGGGCACTGTACCCTGTACCCTCTCAGTTTCGTGGAAGCTACAGGGGGTGCCCTTAGATCGCTCCGCGGTCTCTCATGCTCAGGCTGATAAGACGAGCTTAGCGCTCAGCGTTGTGGACTGTTATTCATTATGTTTATATGTGTACTTGTGTGGTACTAACATTTTCTGCAGGTACCCATTCGGCCTTCTAGCCTTACCAGCCTTCAGGCTATACTTCAGCCTTCGGGTAACCCATTTCTAGGGCTATCCTATACCCTCTGGGTTTAGTGGTAGCTACAGGGGATACGCTTAAACGCTTTGGATTTTTCATGCTCCACCTGGTAGGTGAGCTTAGCGCTCAACGCTTTATTACTGGACTCGCTCGAGCGAAACTCTGTCGGATGACAGAATAGCATTTCAACGCTTGAGTCGTTCTTGTAGCTTCATTTTGCGCTTTAGCAATTATCGCTGCTCGCTGTCCGTGCCACCAGCACTGCTTGCCTCGATTGTTGTGCGCTTAACTGTAATGTTGCTTTTATATTATTTTATTTTCACAGTTGTGAAGAGTTTGAAATATTTGTTATAATATATTCCTGAAATCAATTATATGATTGGCATCATATCTAATACGTGATACCGATATTGATAATACACATTCATACACTACTTGACTAGACAATATCGTTTACCTGACACTATGACACTTAACTGTATAATATACTACCGAATTCGTTATTCCAGCAACTGACATGGTACTATAATACCTGATTCAATAAAATTACTTGGACACCTGATTTGGTACCGTGATACCTGAACAAAATAAATTATTGAATTCACAGATATTATTTTTATGGGAATTTGACATGATTAATATAAAGTTACTAAAACTCTGGTGTTCCTGAATTACTGTACTCCTGACTACTGTATTCCTAAACTCCTGAATCCTGAATAAGGATATACATACTTCTGATATAATCTTGTTATTCCCCTAAAACGATTATCATGAAACCGATCCTGAAATGTATAATAAATAGACATTTACATTGGGACGGGGGAAACTGATGGCATCAATATGTATGTCTTTATAATAGCTCTATGTTGCGCAACTACAATTACGGATCTACCTGAGGCCACCGGTGTTTCAGTGGGGTGAACAAGCACTCCTGTCTGATTCTTTTCTTGTTTTAGGGCATACAAATAAGACCCTTACGTCTTAGCAGCTTGTTCTAGAGTCCAGCGCCGGATGTCCTGAAGTCGTTGTCTCGGGTATACACGGGGCCCATTATAAACATGATACATTGATCCCCCATCAGTTTTCAATAACTAACTTCGCCTTACTCATATGTGAATGTATGTATGCTGGGACACTGGGACACATACCTAGACATATGGGTTGGACGAGTCTTAAAAATAATAACAACAATGCTAATTGACATGACTACAATACTAATCCTACTGACTCCATACTACAACATAATGACACCACTGATATACCTAAGCATCCGGGTTGTATACGCTCCGGTGACGGTGAAGTGGGATAAATGTGTGTGTGTGTGTGTGAGAGAGAGAGAGAGAGAGAGAGAGAGAGAGAGTGAGAGTTTTCTTGTTTGGATTATCCCCTCGACGTACTAATTCTATGGATCTGG
This sequence comes from Agave tequilana, assembly GCA_038442645.1. Classification (NCBI taxonomy): domain Eukaryota; kingdom Viridiplantae; phylum Streptophyta; class Magnoliopsida; order Asparagales; family Asparagaceae; genus Agave; species Agave tequilana. Next base: position 14,252 of record JAVJIF010022124.1, read on the forward strand.
AAATTGAGTTTATATAACTGGTTTTGCCTACATCTACATAGAACACATATAGTGGATGATTCATTAAATGCTTGGATGCATATGTTCATAACACTGATTTCTATTCACTACAATTTACTTCTTGATCTAGTTCTAATTATGTTTACATTTATTGTACACTGCCTGCCTGCTTGATTTGAGTTCACGATACGTTACTCCTGTATACGTGTGTTTTCCTATGCATGCCACTTGGCATTCATTTTGCGTACTCATTGGTTATTTTTCTGACGACCTAGGACATGTATGTTAGATCTCAAATTTGGAGCGAGAAGGATTTCTCTGTAGCTAACCTGGCTTTCTTGGAAGAGCAGGCGACTTTTCCGTAGATCTCTCCCCACTATGCAGATCTCTATAACCTTAGGAGAATTTCCTGCTGCACCTTGTGAGCATCGCTCCAGCTCTTTTAGCTTCACTTATGAATTCATGTTTTGTATCGTCAAAAATCATGTACAAATTCTTGTACTATGATGCGTGTACTTTTTACATCTATGTACTTGTACTATAAATGTTGGAATGTATATTACCACATGCTTTCATACTCTGACTCATGTACTGTGTTGATGATTAGCGTGTATGCGTACTGAAAAACACCTAGAGGGGGGTGAATAGGTGTAAATGCTAATCTAGAAACTAAATGCGGAAGCTAAAAACTATTTTGCAACGCACTTAATACAACCAACAAGTGTAGCCGAATTCCCCGTGAAGGGCTCTGGACTAACTCCTCTTGATTCCCCTAGATAAGGGTTGAGGTGCTATATGAAGCTCTTGTGGTTAAGTATAAGTGAGGCACACACAAACAAGCCACGCATATAAGAATGAGCAATATGAAATAATGCAAGGCAACACAAGCAATATGAATGATATGAATGAAGAATGATACTTTGCACAAATAAAATAAAGAGAGAGAGTTAAGAGACAATGGATCAAACGCAAACACAATGATATGTTTCGAGGTTCGAGCCCCTAGCTCTACGTCCCCGCCTTCACCGAGAAGGATTTCTAATCCACTAAAGGAGTACCGAACTCCTCTCTCAACCTTACAATACCACCGAGGCAATACAACCAATCCACCTCTACCGAAGAGGGATAAGGCCCGTAGCCAACAAACAATCTCCACCTCACAATAGAGGGAGCAAACACAAACCTCAATCTCTACCAAAGAGGGAGCAACCAACAAATGAGGGTTTTTTTCAATAAGTGGTATATCTCAACCACAAACCTCACCTTTTTCCACAAACAAATGATCCTAATAGAATAGGATATGTGATAGCTCAAGTGTGGAAAAAACAAAGTGTTTTGATCAAAGAAATACTCTTGGGAAAATACCAAATAGATATGGAAATTTTAGATCAACAACAACTTCCCAAAAACCTAATTTCTTTGAATAAAAACAAAACACTTTAAAACAAATAAGATGGACCTTTTGAGCTCTTAAACACTTTGAAAACTTATTTTAAAAACCAGATAATAGGAAATATTTTTCTTGTAAAAAGTCTTGTTAAAATCCCCAAAGAGATGGGGTATTTATAGGCCAAACAGAAAACTAGCCGTTAGGCTGATCTGTCAGCCTGACAGGCTCGCGGTCGACCGCCCAGTCGACCGCCAACGGTCCCAAATATGACCGTTGGGGCATCCCGGTCGACCACCAGTCGACCGCCCAGATATAGAGAGCAAAGCTCTCTGGTCCGATCGACCGACCGGTCGACCGGCCCATTACCTGGCCAGACGTGCACAGACCTGTGCATGTCGGTCGACCGACCGGTCGACCGGCTCTGGCATACGGTCGACCGGCCCTGTCGACCGCCCATGCCTGGCAGCCAATATACTGGGTCAGAAAAACAGGTTTAAAATATTTCTAAAAATACTTTAAAAACTTGTAAAAATCCCCAAAAATAGTTTTATCATTTTGCATTGATATATAAACATATGATAAAAATTTCAACTCAAATATCAAGCAATTTGAACTATTTTTGTATTATATCATTTTTGTCAAAAACCAAAACATGTATTTTATCAAATATGTATTTTTCAATAGGAAATCTGATTTTTCCTAAACTCATAGAAATACAAAAGCATGATATTTAAACACATTGAAGCATGTTGCATATGGACATAAGTCCAATATACACGAAACATATATATCATAGTTTTTATCTTTAAATCCAAAAATATGTTTTGTTAAAAATGCCAAAACATAAAACTACATGAATAGGTATGTCAAATAAAGTTTGTATAAGTCATGTAAGCATGTATGCATATAGAGCACATCTAATATACATAAAAACAAAGTAAACTTGTTTGATCAATCTATTCATGAAAACCAAATCCAAACATAAAACGTGTGTGTTGTGCACTTGAGCATATCAACTATTCTAAGCTTTACAAATGGATCTAAACACACTAAACTAAAACTAGGATACCTAAGTCTTCTTGACGATCTTCATCTTCAAGTCGACTCGATCCAAAACACCGTGATCCAACGAGCAAGGCTATGTATGATCTTGACGCTCGGGCTCGGGAGTCACCAAGTGAAAGCTTCCAAACTCCTCTTTTTGAAGCAATCACCAACTAATATCTTGATCAATGATCTGTAACTATCACAAGAATATTAGTAAACATAACTACATGAGTTAATCATCATCAAAACTAGAGAGGAAGGCCTCCGGGCCAACAATCTCCCCCTTTTTGATGATGACAAAACTCATGGAGTTATATATGCATGGATTAAAGTTAAGTTTCAAAGAAGCTCCCCCTTAACTCATGCATAAACAAATAAACTAATAAACATAAATATATGCAATGCATCAACATGCATAAAACAAATAAAACATGTTCTTATACCAATTGAAATTTTCAAAACTAAAACAAAACATGTTCTAGATGCTCTAGATACCAATGCTCTAGATACCAATTAAAAATATCTAGATACTAATTAAACTTAATATGCAAAAACAAACTATGCATATAAAACATGTATGTAACGGTCCCGGTAATTTCTTATAATATTGAACTAATCCAATAATATTTCTTCGAAATTTCGGCAGCACCTCCCTAAAATAGAGACCATACCATACTACACCACAACAGATAATGTCCACAATGGACACAATACTTCCAATAAAACATTTCGGCACAATTTGCCTACTTATCAACATAATTAAAATAAAATCTCCTTACATAATCTTGCATTCATCCATCAAACACCAAAAGAGTTACAATGTCCTTTCCCACAATACATCATACTTACCATACATTGTCCAAGTCCTTCCATACATGAAATTAAGGTTACTTGCCAAGTTTATATTCAAATAGCCACACATAGAGTTATACTTACATTCCCAACACCTAAAATCCCCTTTCATACATCAGATTCCCACATATAGAGACAATAATCAGTTACAAAAGTAAACAAAACATGAAGTAAATATTAAACACAAATATGACATGAGAGGGGTCGATCACTCCATATCCATAAGATTTTAGAACCTACATTGGCTTCTTACCCTTGTCCAAACCTGAAATTTACCACATGAATATAGACATGAGCTTGAAAGCTCAGTGAGTAAACCATCTAAAATCTACTAATTTAATTCCATAAGTCAATTGGGTTTAAGTTGTTCCAGAAGTTTATTGAATTGGTTTCCACTGTGCTATTACATACCCCATTGTTAAGTTAGATGTCTCAACTACCATGAAAAATTTAATAAAGTTTATTACCATCACACTTTAGCACATAATAGGAATAAATATAGTTGTCACCGTCTTCCCCCTTCTGCCGGCTCCCGCTCGGCCCCTTCCTCCAAGTAATATATATATTATATGCATACACATAATATGATTTTCACCGTCTTCCCCCTCCTACCGGTTCTCGCTCGGCCCCTTCCTCCAAGTAACATATAAACATACATAAATACTAAAAATAGAGTTATCACCGTCTTTCCCCTCCTACCGGTTCTCGCTCGGCCCCTTCCTCCAATAGTATATATATATACAAAAATGTAAATTTCACCGTCTTCCCCCTCCTGCCGGTTCTTACTCGGCCCCTTCCTCCAAATAATGAAAACAATATATAACTTATTCCATTTAACATACAATTTCACATAAACAATGTATATACTACGAAAAGTAGGCAAGTCATACGCTTGTAGGAGTTAACATTATATAGATATATAAACCTCCTAATGTATCCATTTTATTCTTTTATGAAGAAAGTGTCACAACACCCAAATATTTACATATCGTGTACATACATATTATCAACATATTTCCCTTATGATTCCATGCTACAATACCTAATCCGATATTGCGTACCTATAATCTCTAGCTAAAGTAACGGTATAAACATATACATAACACATAAGGCTTCGTGACGTTTCACATCATATGCAATCTAAACATTTCTCCGTGTTACTTTAACTTACTTAGCCAATGTGAAAGTTACCCAATTCTTCAATATGCTAATAAACCTTACTCTAGGTAATGCACATATTATGATAGAATAATTCTTAAATTATACATAATATGATTTCCCTCTCTTTTCCTAAAATTTACAACATGAAGTCTTTTTCTCTTTTCCATTATGTACATATCAATATACCTACAAGTATTTCAAATAGTGATCTACCCAAACATTTATTTACTCAAAATTATCAACTTCAAAATTTAATCAAATTAAAAACTTAGTTTACTCACCTTGCTTGACGAACGCCTATGCGAAGAACACCGCCTATTTCACCCACCGAACCAAGCCCTAATTCAATAAAATCCTAAAATTAAACCATGACACAAATTATAATCTAAACTAAGGGATTTATAGATTTTTACCTCAATTTAGGTTCTGTTTTTCCTAATTTTGCTTGAAGAACTCTGAATCAAATCCGTGGACTTTCCGAAACCCACCTCGAAACCCCCCTTCTCCTCCTACGCGTGGCGCTGCCGCCAGGGCCGCGCGCTCGCTGCCGCCTGGCCACGCGCGCTCGCTGCGGGGCCGCGCGCTCGCGGCCTCCTCCGCCACCGCGTGCTCGCGCGGCGCCTGCGCGCGCCGCTGTTGCGTGGCCGCCCTGGCCGCCGCCTCCTGCGGTGGCTAGGGTGGAGGTCGGATGGGTGAGAGAGAGAGAAACCTGGGATCTAAGAGAGGGAGAGAGGGAGATCTTGAATCAAAGGAGAGAGATGAATTTGGGGTCTTCGTTTCTCAGCAAAGAAAGAGAAGAAGAAGAAGTTGCAATTTGGGGAAAGAAAAAAAAAAAAAGAGTTTTGTTTAAATTAGGAAATGATTTATTTCCAAATAGGGATTTAATAGCTTCCCTAAATTGTTAAAACTTTGACACTTCATCCCACAACTTCCAAGACACCTTTGGATAGTGCCACCTCACTCCCTCATGCTTCAAGTTGCCAACACCTCACCCAAGTTATAATTATTTTGGAAATAGGTATTTAGTGTAAATACCCTCATGATACTCCAATTTATACATGATTTGGTATAATTATTTCAATTATTATACCTTTATTAAATATGTACCAAATACTTAGTATTAAAATGTGAAAATGAGGATACTTAAGTGTATATATATACATATTATTCTAGTATTTTCTAAAAATTTTTGGATTAAGCTTAAACATGACTGTTACACCGATTAAATGAAAATATTTAGGCTATAAACCAGATTTATTTAAGTCGGGTGTTACAATGTACCAATCATGCATATTAAAAACATCTTCTCTATATATGCATGTTACTCAAATAATTCTCCCCCTTTTTGTCAATCATCAATAAAGGGGTAAAAACTAAAACCAAATCAATAAATTTTTCTCCCCCTTTTTGTCTAAAACAAAAAAAATATCAATATAGGGGTGACAATCAATTAAGATATCAATAGAAAATATGTCAAAGTAGCATCTTGATGCCAATTGAAAGTAAACATAGATCAATAAATAAATGGTATATGCTATATACATTCATGAAGAGGAAGATGTGAAGCTTCCCTACTTAGATACATTACATGAAGGAGGGATGACAAGCCCTAATTCACATAACGTAAACTATGCAATGCATAAGAGGAGATGTGAAGCTCCCCCTACACACGTGTACCACATAAAGAAGAGATGTCAAGCTCCTCAATACAAGATACACTCAACATGAATCTATATGTAGAAGAGATGTTAAGCTCTCCTTGCATATATGCAATACAAATCAAAACTTTTGTATTTATCTTTAAACAAAATTTTGAGATACCAAATTAAAACATTCAAATAAACATCTTGATATCAAAAGAGAGTATTTTTCTTTTTAAGCATATGATATCAATTTAAAATTTTTATTTTCTATCATAAAGTAAGGGAGTGGAAATACAAATACCAATTGAAATATGAAAATCGAATTTTCTCCCCCTTTATGAAATACCAACAAAACACATGCATAAACTTGTTTAAGAAACCAATTGAAAGCTAAATCAATTGAAACAAAGTTGAAGCTCAAGCTTAGCATAAACAAAATATATATGTATGAAAATTAGATACCAATCGAAATTAATACTATTGGAATTGAAAGCATACATACATACAAACATATATGAGTATACAAGAAAGGTCAAAATTGATACCAATTGAAAGAATCCAATGATACCAATTGAAACAACAATAATATCAAAGTATAACTCATATAACTTATCCTCCCAATCATGTTCAAGTTTAAAATGATTTTCACTATAAAGCATACATGAGTATGATCTCCCATCCAACCGCCCTTAGAAGGTAGGGTTTTCAAAAATAGATTTGAAAATAAGATTTATTTGAAAACTCTACCATATGAAGGACACGAACTAGTTAAAATGAAAAAAATTGTTAACTAGTACGAAATCCTTCAAGTAAGGAATAAAACAAAATATTTTTTATGAAAACATAAAATTCACAAAATAGCTAACACTCATAATCAATGAAGTATAAATATAACTCATGAAAACAAAACATGAGTAAACAAGAAATGTGAGTGTACAAATATGATGTGAAGATCATAATCATGAAAGATAGACAATAAGCTCAAAATTCCTTAAACATGAAAATCATCAAAACTATTTAATCTTCAAGGTATATGTATGTCCTATACAAAATAAAGTATACATACATATCCAAACACAACGAGTCCACAAAGATATATGCATGAAGGCACGTGGCTCAAAAGGATGTATATGTATAAACAATAGTTTGGATAAGATAGACATATACATGAAGATAAACATAAACACATGGAAACATAAAAAACTAAATTTCCATTAAAAACAATTTTCATTTTAAGGTATATGTATGATTTGTCAACACAAAAAGTATACATACATATCCCTAAACACAATTGAGTCCATATGTATAGATTTGTATGAAAAGCAAATGACTCAAGGAGTATACATGTATATCTTAAAGTTTGACAAAATAGACATATACATGAAATGAAAACACATGATCATAAAACAAAACCAAAATGGAAATACAAGTTTAAAATGCATGGATCATCAAAACTAGACTATACTAGCACATCTAATGGGTTCAAATAAGCATTCAAGCTCAAACATATATAGATTTATTTGTGGCCCACTATATGCACAAATATATACCTAGTCTTAATGAAAACTAACATTTAAACATATATTCAAAACATGAAGTATAAAATAAGACAAAAATCATCATGATAAACAAAAACATGATTATTATGAAAATCCACATGTTATTAGACCTATGATAAACATGATAGCTAAACTAAGGTGAGAACACAAAAATATGATCCATATTAAACATGGGTGTCTCAAAGGCTATACATGCATGTCAAGAGTCTAATAATCATGACATTTTCATAATGATCATATAAACAACAAAACATGCTATAAATAATGAATATGAAAAGCATGTAAATAAAACGGGAGTAAAGGATTGTCACCAAAATCGAAGAAGCAACTCTCGTCTCCAAAACATGGTGGTCTTCCCACCAAACTTTCCTTGAAAGTGATGCATCCAAATAGTCTCATTTAAGCTCGGAATGCATCCACTCCAAGGTACCATCGCTCTCACGTCATGCGAGAGCCCACACCTACATCATAAACAATAGGGGTGGTCTTTGGTACCCATACTCTTTTGGGTCCATGGGGGTTAGCACCTTCTCTAACCCAAACAAATTTATTTGCTAAATTTTCAACATGTATTCTATCAAAGCAAAATTTAGTAAGGTAGCCCTTACGTCCACAATGTGTACATGTGTACACATGAGCATACATAGTGGAATGGGTGTGTGCGTGCGAAGCCTGTGTATGCCGTGAAGGGTGTGCATTCAAAGGTGGAACTTGTTTCTTTCGAAATAAAGTTTCCAAACGTGTATGGCTCTTGGCACATTGGCTCAAGGTGGAGCCTAAACAATCCACTCTCTTCTTCAACAAACAAAAATCATCATTAATCTTAGAAGAAGAGGTACATGCAATAGGTAGACTAGATGAAGAAGCTACACTAGCATGGCAAACATGTGCATCAATCTTATTTTTCAAAAACTCATTTTTCTTTAAACATACATCTAAATCATTTGAAATAGAAATTATTTTATTTTTCAAAGCAACATTCTCTTTTAAAACAAAATTAATCTTTGAAGACAAGTTTTCATTTTTCTTCAAAACATTTTCACAATCATTTTTATTTTTCAAAACTCATTTATTTTAGGGCAAGATCAAGTTGAGATTTTAATGAATCCCTCTCATTTGAAATCTCCACCTTTTCTTGCAAAACAATATCAAGTCTAGAAAGCAAATTTTTATTTTCATTATTAATGCCTAGACTTTTCTTTTTCAAAATGTTATATTTTTCAATTAATTTTTAACAGACAATAGACAACTCTTCATTCAAAGTATTGGCATCCATATAATCATGATCATCAAATGAAGAGCTAGCACTATCTAGTTGAGTATCCGAATGTACCTCAAGGGAGTCATTCCCTTGGACCATATGGCATTATTGTGGCTCGGATTCTCCACTAGATTTCTCCTCTTGTTGGATTGGCGTTTGAAGCTCAGAGGTGGTGGTGGTTGTCAACTTGTTCCACACTGCAAAGGCGGAATCAAGATTAGAAACATGCATAAGATATTCTTTAGGAAGTGTGCTTCTAATAGCCTCAAGGGCTCGTGCATTGGCCCCTATATGCTTGCTATCACTAAGGTAGGATTCCTTGGTAATGGCAAGGTGAACCTTATATCCTAGGGTTTGGAGGTATATGGACATACTAGTCTTCCAAACAAGAATGTTTGAAGGGCCAAACATAGGTGGGGTCATGAAGTCCATGGGTCCAAACTATATGTATGCAAACAAGCAAAATGTGCAAATGCAAATGGTAGATTAGCAAATAAGGATCTCACTCCTAGGATGTTAAGCCTAAAGTATCAGGAGCGTAGGCTCTGATACCAATTGAAAAATACCTAGAGGGGGGGTGAATAGGTGTAAATGCTAATCTAGAAACTAAATGCGGAAGCTAACAACTATTTTGCAACACACTTAATACAACCAATAAGTGTAGCCGAATTCCCCGTGAAGGGCTCTGGACTAACTCCTCTTGATTCCCCTAGATAAGGGTTGAGGTGCTATATGAAGCTCTTGTGGTTAAGTATAAGTGAGGCACACACAAACAAGCCACACATATAAGAATGAGCAATATGAAATAATGCAAGGCAACACAAGTAATATGAATGATATGAATGAAGAATGATGCTTTGCACAAATAAAATAAAGAGAGAGAGAGTTAAGAGACAATGGATCAAACGCAAACACAATGATATGTTTCGAGGTTCGAGCCCCTAGCTCTACGTCCCCGCCTTCACCGAGAAGGATTTCTAATCCACTAAAAGAGTACCGAACTCCTCTCTCAACCTTACAATGCCACCGAGGCAATACAATCAATCCACCTCTACCGAAGAGGGATAAGCCCCGTAGCCAACAAACAATCTCCACCTCACAATAGAGGGAGCAAACACAAACCTCAACCTCTACCAAAGAGGGAGCAACCAACAAATGAGGGTTTTTACAATAAGTGTATATCTCAACCACAAACCTCTCCTTTTTCCCACAAACAAATGATCCTAATAGAATAGGATAGGTGATAGCTCAAGTGTGGAAAAAACAAAGTGTTTTGATCAAAGAAATACTCTTAGAAAATACCAAATAGATATGGAAATTTTAGATCAACAACAACTTCCCAAAAACCTAATTTCTTTGAATAAAAACAAAACACTTTAAAACAAATAAGATGGATCTTTTGAGCTCTTAAACACTTTGAAAACTTGTTTTAAAAACCAGAGAATAGGAAATATTTTTCTTGTAAAAAGTCTTGTTAAAATCCCCAAAGAGATGGGGTATTTATAGGCCAAACAGAAAACTAGCCGTTAGGCTGATCTGTCAGCCTAACAGGCTCGCGGTCGACCGCCCGGTCGACCGCCAACGGTCCCAAATATGACCGTTGGGGCATCCTGGTCGACCGCCCAGATACAGAGAGCAAAGCTCTCTGGTCCGGTCCACCGGCCCATTGCTTGGCCAGACGTGCACAGACCTGTGCACGTCGGTCGACCGACCGGTCGACCGGCTCTGGCATACGGTCGACCGGCCCGGTCGACCGCCCATGCCTGGCAGCCAATATACTGGGTCAGAAAAACAGGTTTAAAATATTTCTAAAAATACTTTAAAAACTTATAAAAATCCCCAAAATTAGTTTTATCATTTTGCATTGATATATAAACATATGATAAAAATTTCAACTCAAATATCAAGCAATTTGAACTATTTTTGTGTTATATCATTTTTGTCAAAAACCAAAACATGTATTTTATCAAACATGTATTTTTCAATAGGAAATCTGATTTTTCCTAAACTCATAAAAATACAAAAACATGATATTTAAACATATTGAAGCATGTTGCATATGGACATAAGTCCAATATACATGAAACATATATATCATAGTTTTTGTCTTTAAATCCAAAAATATGTTTTGTTAAAAATACCAAAACATAAAACTACATGAATAGGTATGTCAAACAAAGTTTGTATAAGTCATGTAAGCATGTATGTATATAGAGCACATCTAATATACATAAAAATAAAGTAAACTTGTTTTGATCAATCTATTCATGAAAACTAAATCCAAACATAAAACGTGTGTGTTGTGCACTTGAGCATATCAACTATTCTAAGCTTTACAAATGGATCTAAACACACTAAACTAAAATTAGGATACCTAAGTCTTCTTAACGATCTTCATCTTCAAGTCGACTCGGTCCAAAACACCGTGATCCAACGAGCAAGGCTATGTATGATCCTGATGCTCGGGCTCGGGAATCACCAAGTGAAAGCTTCCAAACTCCTCTTTTTGAAGCAATCACCAACTAATATCTTGATCAATGATCTGTAACTAAAATCACAAGAATATTAGTAAACATAACTACATGAGTTAATCATCATCAAAACTAGAGAGGAAGGCCTCCGGGCCAACACGTACATGTTTTGTACTCTTTGTATATACATTACAGTAGTGTCTCCGTACCCAGCAGGGCCGGACGTTACAATAATTAGTAGTAATAATAGAAATTAATAATAATTAATAATGATAAGCGACACCAAATAATAGTTATCTCTTAATACAAATCATATATACATATTAAGATACTATTATTTATATCAAATCATGTATTATAAATTAGAGATATTACATTCTACCCATTTATAAAAATTTCATCCACGAAATCTCAATCAGGCGGGGAGAATGATAAAAGAAGATCAAAGGTGATAATGAATAGAAAAGAATCAATAATAGACATGATAAGATAGGAATCAAAGAAAGGATGATGTGGATGACGTCTTCTCGCTCTCACATCGCTTCTAAGTGGCACCACGATTTAGCTATGCTACTCTGATTTCTGCTGTCGACTTCAAAATTGAGTGGCCAATTTGAAAACTAAAATCAGAAAATGAAATTGAGATGAAAATGAGTTTCAAGAAGAAAATTCAGATCATCCTGATAGGAGAGTTGGGGTCAAGAACATCAAAAAATCCAAAAGATGAATTTTAAGAAAGGATGATCGATTCTCAAGTGAACTCAATATCATTGTGTGAATAATAGATATGTCTATATTGAATATAACACATCTCAAATCACAGGTAAAAACTAGATCCTTTTTGCGAAAAGGGAACCTCACTAGCATAAATCGAACCTGGCTACCGCAAGTTGAAAGTCAAAAGTCGCAAGTCGAACTTGAATCCTGATACCAAGGAAACTCTGTCATGCCTTGTTCCCAAAATACATAAAAATGGCACGTGATGAGAGTCGATGATGCATATACGCGAGGAGAATACCCCACGTATACACACTAAGCCTTATATAATCTGAACAAGTTATATAAATCAACTACGATTACTGCAATAATATAGATAAATTTTCACACATGATAACATCAGTCTATGAAGAATCAAATAGAACAACTATAGAGTCCAATATATAGAGAATCAAAGAAAATTGATAAGAATAAAAGAAGGCATGAAAAGATATCAAGACTAGGTGATCAAGTAAAGAGAACTCCAGAATCCTACTGTTACTTTGCAAGCTCTTTGCAATACATATAATCTCTCTCAGACATCTGATTATCAAAAGTAAATTATATTACAAGCAATGCAACATTCAATACTTAATTAAATAGTAATGTAAATGATCTATGTTATAATATATTAAAAATCTGTATATTAGATGTATATTACCAGGACAATAACATATAATACATGAATAAACAGTGATGAAGTTAATCTGTGATAGAATCATGGGTCATTTACTTATCAGTGTTTGTATATATATCAACTGAACAAACATCAATTTATGGTACATTATAGAAGGTATGTTTTTATTAATTATGTTAGCGAATACCAATTGCCATATGAAGTAAAACATATTTCATACTACGCCTACTACATATATTAATTGGGGTCTTATGTTATTGAAAATGATTAGTGGAGACATTGTTTATGTTTTAAGTGGGTCCCATAGATACCCGGAATCACAATCCAGAATTTTAGTACTGAACCAGACCCTATCGCTAGATAGTCGGATGAACTTTTGGCATCAGCGGATGCTTCTCTCTTTGTTTGTTGCAGAAATGATGTTGTGAATGGTGATCATGAGAACGAACTCATGAGTAAATACTGAATAGGGTTAATTTCATCCAAATCCAAGTCTGGTTCGGACATAGATTTCGGGTTCGAGTCAGGATTGATTTTTAATCGATTAAGCTTAGGATATAGGAGATGCAATTGATAGATGGGAATTTTGATCAGAGTATTTTTTTAATTTCTTTTATTTTGTTAATTAATTAAAAGAATCAATTACTCATTAAGGGTGAAAGAGATTCTATTAAAAGTTATGCCCCATTAATCAATGTAGCATGTATAATAAAATAAACAGGACGGAAGCCAGTTATCCTATGAAAACCCTACAGTGGAACCCTCTTTTGGCTTTGCAACCTATATCCTGGTCCATCCAAAATACATACATTATCTCTCCTATCAATTTTCACAATCCTGGTGTAAGTTGTATTGTTCATATTATCTAGATTACTAAGATTAATCAATGTACATGTTACCTAGATCACTGGGATAATTCGATGATAGTAACAGTAACAATATCAACAGTGAAAAAAAGATATTAATATAGCATTATGATATTGTTACCGTGTAATAATATTTTCCTATTGACTTTAGTAACACAAACAATATTGTTATCAGGTAAATGCCATGTACAATAAGTCAATTTTTTCAAGTAAAATTATAATGTTCAGGATCAATAATGATATGCAGGCACGAATAGAATAGTTCAGGGCAAAAAATTCAAAATAGTATAATTTTTTTGGGTTTTAAATTATTTTTTCTTGAATATGTAAAATAATCATATACAGGCATAAATAAATATTCAGGCCAACATATTATTTTAGAGATTAATTCATAACAATTTGCATATTTCTAAATGCTTTGCATGTTAGAAATAAATAAGCAATGGTAGTAATCATTAAATAAACAACTAAATTAATTAACTGTAGTAAAACACTATTTGTTTAGAAAATGTTAAAAAGAAAACACTCACCTCTGCTACCGAGTCGGGTTGCGATGAAAGCGGGTTGAATCTTCTCACTTAGGCCCAGCTTCTCACCTCTTTTTGAGTTGCGCGTCGGGTCCAAGATGAAAGCGGGCCTGGGTTTATTGGGTCGGGTCCTGGTCAGTTGCGGATTGGACTTGAGTTTACAAAATTTGAGCAATTTTGGATGGGTTGCTAACAAGTCGAGTTGAGGTCAAAAAATGGATTGGGTTGAGGAAACTAGAAGAGAGATGAGAGAGAGAGAGAGAGCGAGAGAGAGATACAGAGAGATAGAGAGAGATAAGAGGGAGTTGGGCATGATTTGAAGAATTGGGGGTGGTTGCTAGAGGTCCCTGGGTGAGTAGTGGAAGGCTAAGGGAGAAGAAGATGGTGATGAAGTCAGGTGGTCGTGGCTGGTGATGAGGAGAGCGAGGGAGTATTGTTGGGTGTGACTGAGGAGAAGGAAAGAAGAAGAAGAAGAAGTTGGTGATGAAGTTGGGTGGAGGTGGTCAGTGACGAGGAGAGCGAGGGAGCATTGTTGGGTGTGACTGAGGAGAAGGAAAGAAAAAGAAGAAGATAGTGGAAGAGAGAGACGGTGGTTGGCTTATAGGTGAAGAAGGCAGAGTGCGGTGGTGGGTTGCATGTGGTGTTATTGGCAGCTACAGAAGAGGAGGCAAGAGGAAGATGGTAGAGGGCGAGGGTGGTGTTGCAGTGTTGCAGAGGCGAGGCCATCGTAGTAACGCACACGGTTGAGGGAGGGAGAGAGAGAGATAAAGAGAGGAGGCGGGCTGAGCAGGGCGTAGGTGAGGGTGTAGGTGAGGATGAAGGTGGTGGTGAGTGGCTAGCGCGCAGAGGAGAAGGTGAACGATGGCCTGCCTGTTGCAAGGAGAGGTTGCGTGTGAGAAGGTGGCGAGGGTGTTGGCGGTGGAGATGGGAGACGGGTTCAGGTAGGCAGCAACAAAGGAGGATGAGACGTAGATGACGGCGGGCTCGTGGCGACATCGACAGAGGAGTTGAGGTCATAGGTGTCTGTTAACTGTGGTGGTCAAGGAAAAGGAGGCTGCCCTCCGAGGTAGGAGGTGGTGCGAGTGCTCGCAGCGGTTCATCGTAGGTGACGCCGGCGGCTGCACGCGATAGTTGTGGGGTTGTGTGGGGGAAGGGGGAGAGAGACGGCTAGGGTTTTGGGTGCAATTAGGCTTAATATATATAAATAGAGGAAGAAGTTGAGAGAAAGTGGGTTTAGGCCTTTGGCCATCAGGCTAGACTTCGTTTTTCTGTTTCTTTTCTTTCTTGTAAATGAGCTTAGGCTTAATGGGCTTGAATTGAAAAGGAAAGAAATAAAGAAGGAAATGGGCTTATTGGCTTCAGACTTGGTCTCTTGGGCTAAAATGGGAAGAGAAAAGAAATGATAAAAAGAGAATTAGGATGGGCTTGGTCTCACTAAGAAAATGGAAGGAAAATAAAGAAAGAAGTGGGCTTTGCCATATTACTACACATACAAAAAAAAATAATCAATAATAATTACATATTCATAACAATTTAAAATAATTAATAATGATAATAGAAATTAATAACAATTAATAATGATAACCTACAACAAATAATAGTTAATCTCTTAATACTAATCATATATGTAGGATCACCTAGAGGGGGGTGAATAGGTGATGGCTAATCTAATGGTCACTAAATGCCAAATAATGCGGAATTAAAAACTATTATGACCTAAACTAAAAATCTTAAACTAAACACCACGTATAACACAAGAGTGTAGCCGAATTCCCCGTGAAGGGCTCTGGACTAACTCCTCTAGATTCCCCTAGATAAGGGTTGAGGTGCCGCGTTGGCTCTCTTGGTTAAATACAAGTGTTAGCAAACAACCCAAGCATATATAATATGAGCACACAAGTATATCATGCATATAAAGATAAACACAATAAAGACAAGCAAGATATAAACAAGAGATAGAGAGGGAGAGAGCAATCGCAAACACAAGAGATTTGTTTCGAGGTTCGAGCACACTTGCTCTACATCCCCGCCTTCGACACACGAAGGATTTCCACTATAATAGATCCCACCGGATCACTCGGTACCGCAACACCTACAAGCTCTCGGACTCTCTAGCCCGTACACATCGCAAGCCCTCTAACTTGCCGAGGCCGCACCTCAAACAACAAGTTCGCACCCGAACTCGAAACACCGCGGACACACACGTCTGCCTCCTCAAAGTACAAAGAACAAGTCTTTGGTGATCACAACACTTTGATCACCTAAAAACTATCTCACTACAACACTCCTATAAGATGAATAATCAATGGGTTGCTCAAGTATTTGTGTGAGAAAACAAGGAAAGAGATGATGGAGGAAAACTCAAGAAATTCACTTTTTAAACACTCTTGATAAACTCCCCTTTTGATTGGAAGTATTAGCTCTCAATTTTGTGGAGAAAAACCTCTTAAAAGAGTAAAAAAAAAACTGGCACAAAAACTCTCCAAAAATCTTGATCAAAACAGCCCCCAAATGGCCCAATTTATAGGGCTCCAAAAACTAGCCGTTGGAGGCCTGACAGAACTGTCGGTCGACCGCCCGGTCGACCGACAACGGTCAGAAATCCGACCGTTGGGGCTGCGGTCGACCGGTCGATCGACCGAGGCCAGGATGCAGAGAGCAAGTCTCTCTGTCCGGTCGACTGGTCGGTCGACCGGGGCCTTTCCAGAGAGCAGAGCTCTCTGGACGGTCGACCGGGTCGGTCGACCGGCCCTCCTGCTAGAACTGGGCGTGCACGTCTGTGCACGTCGGTCGACCGCTCGGTCGACCGCCTTCAACTTCGGTCGACCGGTCGGTCGACCGTCTGAAGCCTGGAAACAGAAAACTGGGACTTAAAAGATGGTCGTTTTGGTTCAGATAAAATCCCATAAAATCACAGAAAATCTACAAAAATAGTTTTACCAATATACTTTGATAAACAAACATGCTTGCACAAAATCAAGGCATGTTACAAATGATTTGGACTATTTTTGTAATATGGAAAATTGGCTCAAATGAAAAACAGTATTTTTCCAAACTTGATTTTTCAAAACTTGTTTTTCCAAAACTTCACCAAATACAAAAACAAGATATTTAAACTCATTTGAAGCATAGAGTGTATGGATATGATCTACTACACAAACATGGTGAAATATCTATGTTTTTGACATTAAGCACTAAACATGGTTTTGGATAAAACATGTAAACTTGAAAACCAAAATCCAAACGGTATTTTTCTAAAATAGAAAATCTTTTGTAAAAACAAAATTATCAAGAGAGTGTGTGTGTGTAATATATACTTGAGCAATCCACCAACTATTCTATCCTTTACATTTTAATCTAAAACAAAATCTTTTAAAAAACAAACCTAGATACAAGTCTTCATCTTCTTGAAGTCTTCACTTGAAGCCTTCTCATCTTCTTGACTTGGTCCAAACACCGTGCAAGCTCCAAAACTTGACTTCAAATCCTTTGTTGAAGCTATGAACCTACTAAGATCTTGATAATAAATCTGTCACTAATTAAACACAAGATCATTAGTACTATAACTACATGAGTTAATCATCATCAAAACTAGAGTGATGGGCCTTCGGGCCAACAATCTCCCCCTTTTTGATGATGACAAAACTCATGAAGGTATATATGCATGGATTAAAATAAAGCCTCAAAGAAGCTCCCCCTTAACTCATGCATCACAAATAAGCAATATAATAATGGAAATGTAGCACATGACATGTATTCAAATCAAGGAGATAAACATGCTAATCAAGTATAAAACAAAATCACAAAATCTTTTTCTCCTATTTGCAAAACAAAACATATATGCATAAACACAAATACTACTCCCCCTTAAGCAAGAAAAATATGCATATATCTCAAACACTTGAGCAACCCATTGATTATTCATCTTATAGGAGTGTTGTAGTGAGATAGTTTTTAGGTGATCAAAGTGTTGTGATCACCAAAGACTTGTTCTTTGTACTTTGAGGAGGCGGACGTGTGTGTCCGCGGTGTTTGAGTTCGGGTGCGAACTTGTTGTTTGAGGTGCGGCCTCGGCAAGCTAGAGGGCTTGCGGTGTGTATGGGCTAGAGAGTCCGAGAGCTTGTAGGTGTTGCGGCACCGAGTGATCCGGTGGGATCGATTATAGTGAAAATCCTTCGTGTGTCGAAGGCGGGGATGTAGAGCAAGTGTGCTCGAATCTCGAAACAAATTCCTTGTGTTTGCGATTGCTCACTCTCTCTCTATCTCTTGTTTATATCTTGCTTGTCTTTATTGTGTTTATCTTTATATGCATGATATACTTGTGTGCTCATATTGTATATGCTTAAGTTGTTTGCTAACACTTGTATTTAATCAAGAGAGCCAACGCGGCACATCAACCCTTATCTAGGGGAATCTAGAGGAGTTAGTCCAGAGCCCTTCACGGGGAATTCGGCTACACTCTTGTATTATACGTGGTGTTTAGTTTAAGATTTTTAGTTTAGGTCATAATAGTTTTTAATTCCGCATTATTTAGCATTTAGTGACCATTAGATTAGTCATCACCTATTCACCCCCCTCTAGGAGATCCTACAATTGATATCAGAGCCAAGTGCTCTGAATTTGGGTCTTACAACTTAGAGTTAAAGATCCTCATTTTAGGCTAATCACTATTTTTGTACACACACCATGGACTTCATGTCACCACCCACCTTTGACATTCTTAACATCCAAATTTGGAAGGTTAAGATGTCTTTGTACCTCAAAACCCTAGGCATTCATGTCTATGTTGCCACAACTAATGATGCATATTGTTTAAATGGTAAGAATTTTGAGCCTAATGCAAAATCCCTTTATGCTTTGAAGAGTACCCTAAATGATGTTTATTTATCTAGGGTTGCTAATCTTGATTCGGCTTTTGTAGTTTGGAACACCATACTCTCCCTTGACGAAAATGATCAATACTATGCGGGGAGTGACTCGGATGTTGGAAGCGACATCTCCAACAAGTGCTATATGATCCAAGGGGATAACCCCCTTGAGGTAACTACCGAATCCGAGGTAGAAGATGATAACATGTCATATGATGAGCTTAGCACTTTCTGTCAACTCCTTCTTGAAAAATATGACATGCTGAAGAAAAATAATAATAATTTGAAAAAGAATTTTGATTGCATGCATAAAGAAAATAATTCTCTTAAAAATAATATTGCATGTTTAGAAAAAGAAAATGACTTTTTGAAAAATGAGAATGTTTCCTTGCTTTCAAAATTGGATGATCTTTGTGAAGGAAACGCTAGTTTGAAAAATAAAATTATTTTGGTGGAAAAACAAAAAGAAGTTGTTTTTCAAGAAAACTCTTGTTTAAAAAGAAAAATTTTTGAAAAAGAAAAAGAATTTGTTTCTAAAAAGAACAAGAAAATTGTTTCACAATCTCACCATGCTTTACATGCCACCATTGGTAATAGTGAGATTAAATATTTGAAAAATAAAATAAATTATTTGAGCTCAACCTTGAGCTCATGTGCATTTAACCATAAGAGATTGGAAACCTTGTTTTCAAAGAAACAAGTTCCACATGTACATGCACATCATCATGCATATGCACACTTTGCACACCACAATCACAAACATACACATATGCATCCTAAGGTGTACAAATGTACACATTGTGGCCGCAAAGGCCATTTAGCAAAATTTTGTTATGATAAGATTAATCATTTAAATTTTGTTAATAAAAATGTTTGGGTGCCTTACAAGACTAACCCTCAAGGACCCAAAAGAAAATGGGTACCAAAACCCCACCGTGTGTTTTTGATGTAGGTGAGGGCTCTCACACGACGTGAGAGGAATGGTGCCTTGATGGTGGATGCACATGGACTTGATGGACACATATATGGATGCATCGCTATCAAGGAGTTTTGGTGGGACAACCACCATGTTTTGGAGATTTGGAGTAGTTCCTTTGCTTGGTAACTATTTCTAAAGTCCTAGTTTATTTACATGCTTATTCATTTATAATATCATATAGCATGTCCATGTTTTATTTGTTTTTGTGCTTCATGTGGTAAATACATGTTTAGATGTAGATTCCATTAAAACTTGTGTATATACATGTTCAAGTAGTGAGAATATTTGATTTATATATGTTTGCACTTCATTGCTCATTTATACTCACTATATGCCCATGTATAGCCTAGTTTTGATGATTTCTTCATTTACACTTGTTTTGCCAATTTTCATGTTTTACTTCATGTATATGTAGTTTTTATTCAAATCTAATCAATATACATGTATACCCGTGAGTCTCTTGCCTTCATGCAAATACCTTTAATAGACTCTTTTATGTTTGGGATATGTATGCATATTGTTAGATTTAGATAAATCATACATATACCTAGAAGTTTGTTTTTGTTTTAATGAAAAATGAATTTTTTTTCATGATTTGTTTGGTAAAATGATATTTGTGTTTTGAGCTTCATTGATTAATTTCATGAAAATGCGATCTACATAATCTTTGAACACTCACACTTTATTTGTTTGTCATGACTTTGGTTCATGAACATATTTTTGAGCTTTATAGATCGAGTGTCAATTCTTGTGTATTTGGTAAGATTCATGAAAAACATATGACTTGGTTTCATGTTTTTGAAGGATCTTTAACTAGTTTTTCAAAATTAATTTAACAGTTATTTATTCTTCAATGTTTTATGAGTTATACACATGATCCTATTATTGTTTCAATTGGTATCATTGAATCATTTCAATTGGTATCAATTTGATTCCATTTTTGTATATACTCATATTTTGTTTTCTTATATATGTATGTATCAATTTCAATTGGTATACTCATTTTTCATACATATATATGAGTTATTTGTGCTTGAGTTAAAATTGTTCTACATGTTTAAAGCACAAAGTTATTTTTGATAAGAAAATAAAAATTTTAAGAAAAATTCTCAAGATTTGTTTTATTAAGAAAATTCAAAATTTTATTTTATAAGAAAAATCAAAATATTTTTGAGTCGTATTGCCTATATGCAAGAAGAGCTTAACATCTCTTCTACATATAGATTCATGTTGAGTGTATTGTATATTGAGGAGCTTGACAACTCTTCTTTATGTGGTACACGTGTGTAGGGGGAGCTTCACATCTCCTCTTATGCATTACATAATATGTGTTATGTGAATTGGGGCTTGTCATCCCTTCTTCATGTAATGCATATGTGTAGGGAAGCTAACTTAGCGTCTTCCTCTTCATGAATGTATATCGCATATAATCCTTTATTGATTGATTTATGTTTACCCCTTCATTGGTTCCTTGTTTCGGACAAGAAGGGGGAGAAAAATTTATTTGATTTTGTTTTTACTTTAACCCCTTTGTTGATGATTGACAAAAAGGGGGAGAAGTATTTGAGATATATACATGTTTTCCTTACTTAAGGGGGAGTAGTATTTGTGTTTATGCATATATGTTTTGTTTTGCAAATAGGAGAAAAAGATTTTGTGATTTTGTTTTATGCTTGATTAGCATGTTTATCTACTTGATTTGAATACATGTCATGTGCTTCATTTCCATTATTATATTGCTTATTTGTGATACATGAGTTAAGGGGGAGCTTCTTTGAGGCTTTACTTTAATCCATGCATATATAACTTCATGAGTTGATCATCATCAAAACTAGAGTGATGGGCCTTCGGGCCAACAATATATACATATTAAGATAGTGTTATTTATATCAAATCATGTATTATAAATTAGAGATGTTACACTCACCTCCACTCAGAGTCCTGCAGAGTTCGCCGCTCGGCTAATGGTCTTACCCCCACTCGGAGATGACTGCTAACCCACTTCGCTAATGGGTCTCACCCCAATTCAAAGTCCATAGGTCACCGCTCTTGATGGGTCTCACCCTCACTCAGAGATGTAGGGTCTTAAATATGGCAATACTAGCACTAGAGAGGTGAATAGTGTTTAAAAAATCTTATGCAAAAAATATAACTGACTTGAAAAGAATTCACCACAACACCATAAAGAAATAATAAATCAGAAGCAAATCACAAACAGCCGCAAAACAGAGTGATTTTATTGTGGTTCGATCCTTCAGACCTACATTCAGTCTCCAAGCCAACCCATTTGAAAATTTTCACTATCCTTGATCTTGAAAAGTACAAAATCAAATCTTATACACCAATTGACAAGTCTCTATGCCAATTCTGTATAACATTTCTCAAAAAAACTAAGGAGATCCTTTCCTTGCAGTGAAGTAAAATGAATCTATAAGATTTGATGTGAAAGTATATGTGATTCTAACACGAGCTTATAGGATTACTCTCAGAATTTTTGCCTGAACAGGTCACTTGTAAGAAGAACATGGAAAAATGAGTTTTTGAAAGTTCTTGACAGAATTCAGAATTTTTGGAGTTAAGAAATCAATCAATGAATTGTATGTCCAAGTGAGAGAAGTGACCCGCTATTTATAGTCAAAAGGTATAAATATTTGAAAGTTATTTGGACATTCAAATTTGAAAATATAGTTGTTAAAAGAGGTTAGAAAGTTCAAATATTCAAAAATATACAGATCAACAACTATAAATTGTCATATTAGTCGACTAGATAAGCAGGATAGTTGACTTATAATAGAGAAAAAAGGCTATAAGTCAACTAGAAAGGCTGGTTAGTCGACCGGATAAAGTCAGAAAAAGTATCAGTGTTTTGGTTAAACACCTATAAGTCAACTATACTGAAATGATAAGTAAACTGTCAATATGGAATCCTAAGTCTCTGTAAAAGACAGTAGTCGACTAGAAGGGTTTATAAGTCAACTATTCTGAGATTTTAGGATATAGTGACTTTCAATTGAGGACTATAAATCGACTTATATATGTTAGAAGTTAACTACACTGATGTGTGTATCAGTGTGTAGTCTATAAGTCGACTAGAAGAAAGTATAAGTTGACTATATGTATGTCTTGTGTGCATATGAAGGTTTTTGACAATTTTTCTAAATATAAACGAAAAATACAAAAAATTTAACTCTTTCTTCTTAAGTATCTGTCTTCCTTTATCATCAAGTATAGCCTCATCTTCTTGAGTTTATTGATCAAGTGTCTTGGTCATAAATAACTGCATAAACGCATTAGCACAAATACACGATACACAATATATTTGTTATCGTCAAAACACTAAATTCATGATCTAATATTTCTCCCTTTTTTGATGATAACAAACATGTATTTCTATCAAAATACAAACCATCTTTGTTCCTCTGCATCAAAGCACTATTCAATATGATGATATATTATTTCTCCCCCTTTATCATTAACAAAAAGAGAAGAAGCACAAAATATATAAAACAGAGATAAGAAAGATCTTAACATAGAGAACTGAAACACAGAGTCTATTACAAATCAAGTCTTAAAACCAACAAAATCTTTACATAAAAAAGAATTGAAGTAAACAAAGGTCTTAAAACAAAAGTGGTTAAACATAACAGAGTTTTGAAACTAAATAAAGAAAACATGAATATGTATAACATCTAACTTGACTTCATGCAATGGATCCGGAGGGAGGTGGTGGAAATTGCTTCCTATCCATCAGCAAATCATATACCGTATCCACTTTGATTATCGAGGATTTAAGATTGTCTATGATCTCAAATTGATTCCTCAAAAGAACGACTTGTTAATCAAATAATTTCTCTTGGCCAGTAGCAAGATTAAGAACTTGGGGATTAAATAAATTGTAATATGCATCATCAAAGTGGGAAGAGGAAGTTTGGGTTCATTGGAAGGCTGGGATTTCTTTGAGGAAGGAAGTGGTTAAGTGGGAGGATCAGTAACGAGTTTCATATGAATAAGAATAGAATGATCAAATAACTAAAAGGTTTTAACAACATTGGACTCTGATGAAAGATTAACCTTGAATTTCTTAAAAATGTGAGTGAGACAAGCACCACATGAAAAAAAAAAAAGTGGTATATTCTTTGACAAGATTATCAAATATAATTTGAGCCCAATTAACCTCAAAATGATAGCATAGACACAGACAACTAATTCACAAGAAAAGTAGTTGAAACTTCTAGTTTTAGAATAAATATTATAAGTAAGAATTCTCCCTATCAATATAGGAATGGGTTCATGCTTGTTACTTGTCATAGGAAGATCCTGCCCAGAAAAAAGATTTTAGACAATATTTCTTCATCCTCCATGTTGATTTCATCTAGAGTAAGACCATGATATCGAATATTAAGAGCTTGCCTATTGATCTTGTAATCAATTCAATATCAACATGCTTAACAAGAGTTGTGATATAATCAGGTTCAGAATCCTTTTCATAAAACATATTTGTGAAGAATAAGTGGATGAATGATGGGTAGTAGGCTTGTTTGGAGTCCATAGAAACAAATTCATATAAGCCAGCATGTTGTAGATAGCAGCAAGATCATAGATTGCAAAGTCATGAAAATTTACAAATTTACCTGGAATGAATTCTAATTTAGAAAAGTTTAGAAAATCAGGTTCCAATTTGCTGTTTTTTAGATGGATCCTATAATCTTTAGATGAGGATAGATTAAACTTGATTTTCTTATAATGAGATATGATAGAATGTAATAGATCTAGACTTGGAGAAGACTTACTGAAAAAAGGATCAGAAGACAGACTGGTCGATTTGGAGAGGAGATCTGATCGACTGGAGCTGCTGCTGGAGATAGGTTCTGGTCGACTGGAGAAGGCTGCTGATTTGAGAAGAAGAAGGGAGATTTAGGGTTTGAGTCATGTTGATAGTGGAATAAGAGATATATAGGTGTGTGGAGGGTTAGATCTTGAATGATTGGCTAGGATTAGTTCACTTAAAGTTTGGATCTAAATGAGTAAGTCTAATGGGTCGGGAATAGAAGGGAATCCAATAAGAGACAATCTGGTGTTGACAAAGTTAGTCGTTTGCAAAAGCATATTAGGCGACAATTAATCTTATAAGTCGACTAATAAATATTATAAGTCGACTAATCTGTTGTACTCAGAACATATTGGTTTTTGTTATGTCTCTAAGTCGACTGAATTTAGTATAGTCAACATATGGTTCAGTCAAGTCGACTAGTCATAGGTATAACTTGACTAATGATCCTTAAAATGATATGTATGATATGTACAAGCCATATATGCAATAATTAAATATCTGAAATAGAATAAATTCTTAATTCACTTCTAAATTTAATATAAACATCATCTTTAAGAAATTTTGTTAGAATATCAGCAATTTGTTTATCAGTAGATATAAAATTTAAAGAGATATCACCTTTAAGAGCATGATCGTGTAAGAAATGATGTCTAATTTCAATATATTTTGCACGTGAATGTTGAATAGAACTTTTAGATAGATTGATAACACTACTATTATCACACATAATAGAAGATGGAGAACATATAATACTGTAATTAATCAAAATTTATTTCATCCATAATATTTGTGCACATGCAATACTAGCAGTTATATATTTTGCCTCGGTTGCAGATAATGAAACTGAATTTTACTCCTTACTAAATCAAGATACTAGTGAGTGTCCTAAAAAATGACAAGTATCACTAATAATTTGTCTATCAGATTTGCATCTGCAAAATCAGCATCACTATATGAAATCAAGTCAAAATGAGCATGAAAATAAACCATAATCAATAATATGTTTGATATATCTAAGAATCCTTTTAACTACCTTAAAATGAGACTCTTTCGGATAAGATTAATATCTAGCATACAAACAAACACTAAACATGATATCAGATCTACTAACAGTAATATATAAGAGTGATCCAATTATACCTCTGTATAGCTTTTGATTCACACACTTACCTTGCTCATCTTTATCCAACATTGTAGTAATGCTCATAGGAGTCCTTTTACTTGCAGAATTTTCTATTCCAAATCGCTTGAAAAGGTTATTTGCGTATTTATTTTGGTTGATGAATATACCTTCTTTTATTTGCTTAATTTGTAACCCTAGAAAGAAATTGAGTTCACAATGAGACTCATTTCAAATTCGCTCTGCATGGTCTTGAAAAATCTTGATAAAAATCATTATTAGTAGAACTAAATATGAAATCATCAACATATGTTTGTACAATTAATATCAGAATTTTATCTTTTA
Organism: Agave tequilana; assembly: GCA_038442645.1. NCBI lineage: Eukaryota > Viridiplantae > Streptophyta > Magnoliopsida > Asparagales > Asparagaceae > Agave > Agave tequilana. The sequence continues at coordinate 40,565 of JAVJIF010022124.1, forward strand.
ATAAATAAAGTAGTATCAGTCTTACTTATAGAAAGATTTGAATCCAAAAAAACCTTTTGAGTCTATAATAGCAAGCACGGGGTGCTTGTTTAAGACTAGTTAAAATCTTCTTAAGTTTAAAAACATGATCAGAAAAATTTCATGCTCAAAATCAGGAAGTTGTTCAACATATACTTCTTCTTTAATAAAACCATTCAAACATACACTTTTAACATCCATTTGATATAATTTGAATTCATATAACATGTAAAGTACGCAAAATATGAATAGATTCTAATCAAGCAACATGAGCATATGTTTTATCATAGTCAATACCTTCTTCTTGATTATAACCTTGTGCAACCAATCTAACTTTATTTTTAATAACTTATCCAGATTTATCCATCTTATTTTTAAATACTCATTTAGTGCGAATAATAGGATGATCATGAGGTCTAAGAACAATATCCCAAACATTATTTCTAATAAACTGATTCAATTCTTCTCGCATAGCAATAATTCAAGAATCATCAACACATGCTTCTTTAACATTCTTGAGTTCTATAGAAGAAATAAAAGTAACGTGAGTCATGAAATTTAATTTATATGTAGTTTGAACACTTTGTGAGCTATCTCCAATAACTAAATCATGAGAATGATTTTTAATTTCCACAAAAGCTTTTGGTGAATCAGAATTAATTTCAGTTTTAGGAACATCAACATAAACAGGGGATGCGCCTACAATATCATCATCAATATTAATATCATGAGTAGATCTAGAAGAAGATTCATCAAATTTAACATGTATCGATTCTTTAATAATAAAAGTTCTTTTATTATAAATACGATAAGCTTTACTTCGATTAGAGCATCCAACAAAAATACTTTCATCAGATCTTGAATCAAACTTATCCAAATCATCTTTAGTATTTAAAATAAATCATTTGCAACAAAAAATTTAAAATATGAAAGTTATAGAATCTTTTAGAAAAATAATGTATAACAAGTTTTGTTTGAAAGAGGTCTTATAAGAACTCTATTCAAAATATGACATGCAGTAACAACTGATTCAGTTCAAAAATTCTTTGGTAAGTTGCTATCAATAAGCATGATTCTAGCACATTCTTGCAAAGTCATATTCTTCATTTCAACAATACAATTTTGAGGAGAAGCTCAAGAAAAAAATTATGAGAAATATCAAGTTCATCACAAAAATTTGCAAGATTCTCATTTTCAAATTCTCCTCCATGATCACTTCTAATGGTGAAAATGGTTAGAATTTTTTTTTTTAATTTTCTTACAAAAACTTGAAAACTTATAAAAAACATCTTTTTAAGTTTAAGAAACATAACCCATGTAAATCGAGAAAATCCTCTACCATAACAAATACCATTTTTCTCTTATTCAAAGAAGAAATTCTACTAGGACCAAATAAATCCATATGAAGCAATTACAGTGGTATACTTGTAGTAATCAAATCTTTTGCTTTAAAAGAATATTTAATTGTTTTTCAAATTGACATGCATCACATAAATGAATTTTCTAAAAAGGAAATTTGAAAGACACCAAATAATGCTTTGAAATTCTTGAAATCATTTTCATGTTAACATGACTAAAACATTTATGCCAAAGCCATGCATCATTATAAGATATTACTAAACAAAGATTATCAGAAGATGGCATGAAATTCATGTATATTTCATAAATATTATTTTTGCGAACACCTTTAAAAATGACATTAATCATATTTGAATCATAAATAAGACATGCATCTTTTTCAAAAATAAATTTGTATCTCTTATCACATAATTGACTGATACTTAATAAATTATTCTTTAAACTATTAACTAAGAGAATATTCTCAATAAGGGGTTTAGTAGGATCACCTACAGTGCTGATTCCAACATCATATTCCTTGCTATTGTCTCCATATGTAACCATTCCTTTATCTTTATTTTGAAATAGATGATAACTTTTGAATTTTTCTAGTCATATGTTTAGAATAATAATTATCAAGTATCCATGTTTTCTGAGGTACCTGAAAGATATAAATAATTTTTTTTGGTACACATATTGTCACGCCCTGCTTCCCAAAATACGTGGAAACAGAGTCGCGACGAGAGTCGACGACGTATATACGCGAGGAAAATACCCCACGCATATACGCTAAGCCTTAAGTAACCCAAAACAAGCTATAAATCTAAACTATAATGAATCATGATTACTGCAATATCACATATAAGCATCTTCGCATGATATCATATAAAAAGAACTGGAATAAAAACTGAATCTGATATATATATCGAGAATCAGGAAATAATAGGAAGATAAGAGATAAGAATACCAGAATAAAAAGAGAGAAACTTCAGCTCCTCGCAAAGCGTACGAGCTCAACAAACACCTGAACAAGAGCATAAAACATCCAGTATCTGAACGTGTAAATCCAGGATCGTCAGAAGTGACCTAATGAGTGTGTGTGTGTAAAAGGAAACGTGCTCGTGCATAAAAACAATATAAGCAATAACAACATGATAAACTGAAATAAAAGATAACAGAATAATCAATATCAAAAACAAAGTTATGAACGATATATAACTGATATCATGATAAAAGAAAATAACTAATGTCAAGATGTGTAACCTAGCATATGTCACTAGTCTGGTATACAATCCGGTCATGTGTACAATCATATGTCTACCATAGTTTATATATATGTACAGTCAGGTGATTATGGTCAGTCACAATACAATATAAATAGTTCATTATTATTTATTATGTCAGCGAACACCAATTGTCACCTATAATAGACGCATCACATACTACGTCTACTACACGTGTCAATCAGGGTCCTAAGTTATTGAAACTAATTGGTTGGAGACATTGTCCATGCTTTAGGTGGGTTCCGTACATACCCGGGACCACGGCCAGATGCCTGGCGCTGAATCAGGCCCTACCGCCAGTTAGTCAGTAACAGTATAGTACTTACAGTATCACTGTGGAACAATACTCACAGTAATACTGTGGAACAATAAGCAGATGGGATGTCAGTCATCCCCCGGAACCCTGCCGTGAAACTGTAAGTCGGCTGCGCAACCTGTATCTTAGGTCCACCCAAAGTACAGATGTTTTTTTCTCCATCAATTTTTCCAGCCCCAGTGCAAGTTCTCCATTTATATTATTATTCAATTCAGTTAAAACAATCAATACTCATATTACTTAGAATACTAGGACGATATAGTGACATTAACGGTACAGTATAACAGTCAACAGTAATTGTATACACAGTGAACAGTAGTAAGGACAGTGAACAGTATTAAGGATAGTAAACAGTACCAATAACTGTGTATACGATGAACAATAGAACTGCACAGGGTGTTACGGTCAAATAATACTTTCACAGTAACATTCAGTAACATGAGTACTAATAACAGTAACGGTCCTGAATCGTCTAGTCAATGTACAATCTCACATATAACTAATCAAAGTCTCAACTACTCGAATCTTATATAACAGTAACTGATCCATCAATCCATAGTCTCAATATAATCATCGAGAACATCAAACATTGAATCCAAGTCAAAGTCTATAATACAGTAAACCACAAGTTTAATAAACCAGTAATCAATTCTCTCATCCTGTCAGTCTGCTCCAGTCTTTTATATTATAAGTATATCCATCCTCTAGTCACCAATATAAATCAGAATCCCAACATAAATAGTCAGCTACATCTAACCATATCCTTACCATCAGATAATAGTAAGATCATTGATCAAGCTCATCACAAACTCTCACTTCCATCAAGGTTAACCACAAGATGTATCACGCCTCGCTTCCCAAAATACGTAGAAACGGAGTCGCGACGAGAGTCAGCGACGTATATAAGCGAGGAGAATACTCCACGTATACACGCTAAGCCTAAAGTAACATGAACAGCTATAAAAGATACTATAATAAATCATAATCACTGCAATACACATATAAATGTCCGCACAAGATAACAATGAATATAGAAAAGGAATAATAACTGATAGCAATGTATAGAGGATCAAAGAAACTACGGAATCAAAGGAATAAAAAGAGACAAGAATGCCAGAATCAAATAAGGAGAAACTCCAGACTCTTCGCAACATGCACGGGCTCATCGAACACCTGATCACTGAAATAAAGCATATCCAAATCTGGACGTGCAAATCCAGAGTCGTCAGAAGCGACCTAACGAGTGTATAAGAAAAGGGAAGTGCTTGTGCATATAAACAGTGTGTACAATAACAACATGATAACTGAAAATAAGAGATAACTAAATAATCAATATCATGAACATAAAGCAATAAAGTCAGTCAATACATAAATCAAATGTCAAATCAGGTCAGGTGTCTATCACAGTCTATATATCTATATCATGTGGGGAGAATAAGTCATGCTAGGGTCCAGTGTACATTCAGGTGTCCATTGTAACATGTATATATTTATGTTCAGCTTGTAATATTAATATAAGACTTCAGTTTTGTTATCAATTATGTCAGCCAATACCAATTGCAACCTATAATAGACGCATCCCATACTACGCCTATCACACGTGTCAATCGAAGTCTTATATTATTGAAATCAGTGGAAAAGACATTGTCCATGCTTTAGGTGGGTCCTGTACATACCCAGGACCATGACTCAGTTGTCTGGTGCTGAACCAGACCCTACCATAAGGTAGTCAATAACAGTAATCACAGCATCACTGTAGAATAATACTCACAGTAACATTGTAGAACAATAAATAGATAGGATGTCAGTCATATCCGGAACCGTGCAGTGGAACCGTAAATCGGTTGCGCAACCTATATCCTAAGTCTACTCAAAATACAGACGTTGTCTCCTCCATCAATTTTTGTAACAGAAATAGTACAGTAATAGTCCTGCATCGTCTAGTCAATGTACAATCTCATATAGAACTGATCAATATCTCATCCACTCATACTGGATAATAACAGTAATGAATCCATCACTCACAATCAATCATGATACAGTCTCGTAAACATCAAATACCAATGTAGGTCAAGAAAATCTGGTACAGTAAACCACAAGTTTAATAAATCAATAACTAGTTCTCTCATCATATCAATCTACTACAGTCTTTTATATGACCAGTAAGTCAGTCGATCAATAACCATTGTCAAACTCTGGATATATATATATATATATATTTAATGAAAACACACTCACAATAAATCAACCGCTGTAACCGAATAACTAAATAGTCAAGAACCAATCATGAAACACTGAATATATCCTCGAAATCAACAACGAATATCGAGTTCACAATTAAAGAATGGAATATCCTCAAAATCAGACTTATCCAACTATAATTAAGATCATAACTAAAGAATATAACGTCCTTGATCAACATAACATCTTAATCATCTCTACATCTAATATCCAACATCGATAAGATTAAAAGTACTCAATCAATATCATCAGGGTAAATCCGAAAGTCCTTATTTCAACAATCTAAAACCCATGTTTAATATGGACCTACATCTATGGGTTCTCACTTGTTTTTAACTAATATGTATGTCCTAGATCTAATACTCATGCATATACATAATGATTATATGTGTGTTTATGATTTTTATTTTGTTTTGATGCTTCATTACATGTTTAAATGTTAGTTTTCATTAAGACTAGGATTTATACTTGTACATATAGTGGGCCACAAATAGATCATTCTATGTTTGTGCTTGAACGCTTATTTGTACCCATTAGATGTGCTAGTATAGTCTAGTTTTGATGATTCATGCATTTTAAACTTGTATTCCCATTTTGGACTTGTTTTATGATTATATGTTTTCACTTCATGTATATGTCTAATTTGTCAAAACTTTAAGATATACATGTATATCCCTTGAGTCATTTTCTTTTCATGCAAATCTTTATTATGGACTCAATTGTGTTTAGGGATATGTATGTATACTTCTTGTTTTGTCAAAGCATACATATGCCTTGAAGTATAATTGTTTTCAATAAAAACGTTGTTTTGATGATTTTCATGTTTTCAGGAATATTGAGCTTGAATGTCTATTTTTCATGATTATTTGTTTCACACTACACTTGTACACTCACCTTATTTAATGTTTCTCATGATTATGTTTTCATGAGTTTGATATATGCTTTATGGATTTTGAGTGTTTCAGTGATCATGTGATTTACATAATTTCATGAAAAACAATTTTGTTTTATTCCTTACTTGAAGGATTTCGTACTAGTTTACAAGTTTTCCATTTAACTAGTTTCGGGGTTCTTCGTTTTGGTAGATGTTTTCTCACATACTATACTTTTCAAATCTATTTTTGAAAACCCCTACCTTCCAAGGGTGGTTGGATGGGAGTCCATGCCTTGTATGCTTTTATTGAAAATCATTTTAAACTTGAGCATGAATGGGTGGTAGGTTATATGAGATATACATTTAATATTATTGTTGTTTCAATTGGTATCATTGGATTCTTTCAATTGGTATCAAATTGACATTTCTTGTATACTCATATATATTTATGTATGTATGCTTTCACTTCAAATTGTATCAATTTCAATTGGTATCTAATTTTTCATACATATATTTTGTTTATGCTAAGCTTGAGTTTTAATGATCATCATGTTCAATTGATTAGTTTTCAATTGGTATTCTAAAACAAGCTTAAGCATTGTTTTAATTGGTATTTCATAAAGGGGGAGAAAACTCGTATTTTATCTTTCAATTGGTATTTGATTTACCATTGGTTTTTGTATTCCACTCCCTTGCTTTATGATAGAAAATAATAATTTCAATTTGATATCATATGTTTAAAAAGAATAATACTTTAAATTGGTATCAAGATTGTATTTGTTTTCTCAAAATTGGTATCAAGATGCTTATGTGTTTACTCATTATTGGTATCAAGATTTTGTTTACTTTCATTGGTATCTATTGATCTATTTCTTTCAATTGGTATCAATGCCTTATTTACTTTCAATTAGTATCTAAAATTTGATTTGTTTTATTGAGAAAATTCAAAATTTTGTTTAAATAAGAATATCAAAAATGTTTTGATTTATATTCTTATTATTGAAAGGGTGATATCAAACAAATTAGGGCTGTGACCCCTTTATTGATTCTTTGTTTCGAACGAAAGGGGGAGAAGAATTTATTGTTTTGTTTTTACTTGGACCCCTTTGTTGATGATTGACAAAAAGGGGGAGATGTATTTGAGTTTATATGCATGTTTTATATGCATGTTTTATTTTTATTTATTAGTTTGTCGTTTAATTGGTATCAAGCGCATTTCATTGCTATTAAAGCATGTTTCATTGCTATTAGAGCATGTTTTTATTGGTATCAAGAGCATGTTTTTGTATTTGGTATCTTGTTTTATGCATGTCTATGCATACATGTTTATGAGCTTTCATTGCATATTCTTATTGTTTATTGCTATGCATGAGTTAAGGGGGAGTTTCTTTGAAGCTTTACTTTAATCCATGCATATATAACTCCATGAGTTTTGTCATCATCAAAAAGGAGAGATTGTTGGCTCAGAGGCCTTCCACTCTAGTTTTGATGATGATTAACTCATGTAGTTATGTTTACTAATAATCTTGTGATGTTTAGTTTCAGATCTTTTATCAAGATATTAGTTGGTGATTGCTTCAACAAAGGAGTTTTGAAGCCTTTCACATGGTGATTCCAGAGCCTGAGCAACAAGATCATATACAGCACTCGTTGGAGTCTAGCTCGGTGGATCACGTTTTGATCGAGTCGACTTGAAGATGAAAATCATCAGAAGACTTAGGTATCCTAGTTTATTTTGTTTTTAGATCCATGTGTAAAGATTAGATATGTGATATGCTCAAGTTCACAATACACACACACGTTTCATGTTTTGGATATTGGTTTTCAGTTTTTGGTTTAACCGATATTGGTTTTCATGAATAGTTAAGTATCAATACAAGTTTACATGGTTTAATGTATATGATGTGTTCTATATACATACATGCTTTAACTTCCTATACAAACTTATTTTGATATGCCTATTCAGAGTTTTGGTGTTTTGGTATTTTTAACAAAACATTTATTTGGAATTAAGACAAAAACTATGATATGTATTTGTTTCATGTAAATTGGACTTATGTCCATATGCAACATGCCTAAAAGTGTTTAAGTATCATGTTTTTTGTATTTCAATAAGTTTTTAGGAAAAATCAGATTCCTATTGAAAAATCCATGTTGATAAAATATAGTTTTTTTTTTTGATAAAATTTGTAAGACACAAAAATAGTTCAATATGTTTTAAATTTGTGTTGAAATTTTTAACACAAGTTTTATTTCAATGTAGAATGATAAAACTATTTTTGTGAATTTTTAGAAGATTTATTGGATTTATTAGAATAATTTTTACCCTATTTTTCTGACCCAGAACAGTGCCTGACAGGCTCTGTCGGTCGATTCGCACGGTCGACCGAACCAGGAGCCGTAGACCGGGCGATCGACCGACGTGCACAAGCCTGTGCACGTTTGGCCTGGCACTTGGGCCGGTCGACCGGGCGGTCGACGGACCAGAGAGCTCTGCTCTCTGGTTTTTTCACGTCGACCGGGGCGGTCGACCGCAGGTCTCCAACGGTCATAAATATGACCGTTGGCGGTCGACCGGCGGTCGATCGCCAGCTGTTCAGGCTGAAAAATACAGCCTAACGGCTAGTTTGGTTTTGGGGCTATATATACCCCATTTGATTGTGGTTTTTCTCCAAGATTTTCAGAGCCAAAAATTCCAGATCTCTTCTAGGGTTTTAAATAAAAAGTTTTTGAATCAAATTGCTATTCTTTGTTTTGTTTTCAAGGGTTTTGGAAAAATCAAAGAAAACTAGGTTTTTGGGATATTATTTTGGATTTTCATTTCTATCATTTACAAGAGATATCCTAAGTAGTTTTTCTTTATTATTTGATTTCCAAAACACTTGATTTTTCACACTTGAGCTATATCTCCTATCCTATCTATTTAGGATCATTTGTTTTTGGGAAAAGAGATTGTTTGTGGTTGAGATATACCACTTGTTGTAAAAACCCTTTGTTGGTTGCTCCCTCTTTGGTAGAGGTTGAGGTTGTGGTTTGCTCCCTCTAGTGAGAGGTGGAGTTTTTGTTTGGCTACGGGCCTATCCCTCTTCGGTAGAGGTGGATTGTGATTGTGTTTGCCTCGGTGGAGGTTGTTGGTTGAGAGGGAGTTCGGTACTCCCGGTTGTACAAATCCTCCTCGGTGGAGGTCCCTCGGTGGGAGTCCTCGGTGGACAAGTTAGTGGATTAGAAAATCCTTCTCGGTGAAGGCGGGGACGTAGAGCTAGGGGCTCGAACCTCGAAACACATCTTTGTCTTTGCATTTGATCCATTGACTCTCAACTCTCTCTCTTTTTATTTGTTTGTGTATTGCATCATTCATATCATTCATATCATATTTGCTTGTGTTGTGCCTTGCATCATTTATATTGCTTATATCATCTTTATATGATTGGCTTGTGTTTGTGTGCCTCACTTGCACTTAACCACGAGAGTTTCATATAGCACCTCAACTCTTATTCAGAGGATCTAAAGAGTTTAGTCCAGAGCCCTTCACGGGGAATTCGGCTACACTCGTTGGTTGTACTAAGTGTAGTTGCAAATTAGTTTTAGCTTCCGCATTTAGTTTCTAGATTAGCCATATCACCTATTCACCCCCCCTCTAGGTGATTTCAATGCATACCACCGCCACACTCATGCACACATTCATATACATTAAACACACTTTCACATTATTACATGTTGACCCTATACATATTAATGCACTTATATTTACATACATGTGTGTGTAATTATTAAAGCATGCAAAACTATAAAGAGAAGAAAAGAGATAGGGAAGGCTTACACTTTGGAGTGACTTGTGCGCGTCGACGGAGGCTCTGGCGGAGGCGGCGGAGGATGTCGATGGATAGAGAATCTCACCGTGAAGAGCGCGGGTACGTTCGTGCTCACCAACAGCGATCGATGGCGATCCACAGAGAGGTGAAAGATACCATCCCGCACATATAAATTTACGGCATGCAACAAGAAGGAACGACAATGTTGGGGGCGCGCCGACGGAGGCTCCAGCGGAGGCGGCGGAGGCTGTGGAGGATGTCGACAGAATGCCGGAGTGTTCCGTGGAGAAGATCGATTTGCCGCAGAGCATCACGGAGTTCACCAGTATGCTCAACATGGAGAGGAAGAGATAAAGCACTAATGAAGGAGGGGCATCCATGGGGTTTATTGGGTGTGTGTTGCCATTAATGGTTGCGGGTGTGGTGTTTTCGGCGGCCGCAAGTGTCTAGGCAAGGAGGAGTGGATATGTATGGGCATGGGCTAGCCATGGGGGCTGTTGTGCTCATGGTAAAAGGCTTTGGGAGATTGCTTCGACTAAGAGGAAGAAGATGGAGAATGACTATGGGGTTCCGGCGGCACTCCGGCAGGTGTGACCCAAGTGTGGAGGAGGGGTGTTGTCGCCGGGCCGTGCGCCGTGGGGGGCTACTGTAGGGAGCGGCTGCAAACGGAGGAGAAGATGAAAAAAATAGGATAAATTAGGGTTGGGCTAAGGATTAGATAGTTAAGATAAGGATATGGTTTATTAGTTAGGATTAATTTGTTGGGATTTTGGATAATGGCTATTGGGTTAGAGTTAGAGTGTTAGGAATTACTAACAACAATAATAGTAAGGTTAATAAAAATAACAATAATTATAATAATAGTAGCAACAAATAATTCATAATGGAATAATAATAACAACGACTAATAATTATAATGATAATAGTAATGATAACACCGACAATTAATAGTAATCGATATCTACATACATTAGTAACAACTAAAAATAATTAATATAATTTTAGAAATTTATAGCAATTAGTTACAATAACCTATATAAAATAAAATAAAAAATAATCCTTAATACGAATCACATATGCATCTTAAATACCAGTATTTACCATTAAATTATGTACCATAAATCAGAGATATTATATTCTACCCCCCTTATAAAAATTTCGTTCTCGAAATTTCAATAAAGTAGGATGATAAAAAATAAAAATCAATGGAGAAATATCAAACTTCCACGTCGCTTCTCACTGCATCATGGGTCCACCACGCTTTCGTTGTGCATTCTGATCTCCGCTATCGGCTTCAACGTGGTGAGAAACTCAAGAGATAAAGATCAGAGAAATAGAATTGGGAGAAGAATAAGCATTAAGATGAAACCAAGATCACCTCACCCTAGAAGAAGAGTTGAAATCAGGGATATCAAAAGATTCAAGAGAAGAAATTTCAAAGGAAGGACAGCCAATTCTCAAGTAGACTCAATATCATTGTATGAATTCTATATGTATATTGCGTGTCAATATAACTTATTCCAAGTTACCGGTAAGAACTAGGTCTTCTTTGAGTAAACCTGGCTTTGATACCAAGAAAATCCTGTCACGCCCCGCTTTCCAAATACGTGAAAATGGAGTGTCGTGATGAGAGTCGGTGACGTATATACGTGAGGAGAATACTCCACGTATACACACTAAGCCTAAAGTAACCTGAATAAGCTATAAAAGAAACTATAATAAATCATGATTACTGCAATACACATATAATGTCTGCACAATATAATAATGAATATAGAAAAGGAATAATGACTGATAGCAATGTATAGAGGATCAAGGAAACCATGGAATCGAAAGGAATAAAAGAGGAAAGAATACCAGAATCAAATAGGAAGAAACTCCAGACTCCTCGCAACATGCACGGGCTCAACGAGCACCTGATCACTGAAATAAAATAAATTCAAATCTGGACGTGCAAATCCAGGATCGTCAGAAGCGACCTAATGAGTGTATAAGAAAAGAAAAGTGCTCGTGCATATAAAGAGGTGTACTACAACGTGATAACTGAAAATAAAAGATAACTAAATAATCAATATCATGAACATAAAACAATAAAGTCAGTTAATACAGAAATCAAATGTCAAATCAGGTCAGGTCTCTATCACAGTCTATATATCTATATTATGTAGGAAGAATAAGTCATGTTAGAGTCCAGTGTATAATCAGGTGTCCAATGTAACATGTATATATTTATGTTCAGCTTGTAATATCAATATAAGACTTCAGTTTTGTTATCAAATATGTCACGAACACCAATTGCCACCTGTAATAGACGCATCTTACGCCTATCACACGTGTCAATCAAAGTTTTATGTTATTGAAATCAGTGGAGAGACATTGTTCATATTTTAGTGGGTCCCGTACATACCTAGGACCATTGCCCAGATGCCTGGCGCTGAACCAGGCCCTACCGCCAGGTAATTATTAACAGTACTCACAGCATCACTGTGAAACAATACTCACAATAACACTGTAGAACAATAAACAAATGGGATTTCAGTCATTCTCCGGAACCCTACAGTGGAACGTAAATTGACTGCGCAACCTGTATCCTAGGTCCACCCAAAATACAGACGTTGTCTCCTCCATCATTTTCCCATCCCAGTATAAGTTGTCCATCTATATTATTATTTAATTCAAAAATAATCTGTATCATGTTACTAGAATACTGGAACGACGCGGTGACAGTAATAGTAACAATACAGTAACAATAACAGTAATTGTATACACGGTGAACAGTATCAGGACAGTAAACGGTAACAATAACCGTGTATACGATGAATAATAGAGCTGTACATGATGGTGACGGTCTAACGATACTTTTTCAGTATCTTTCTGTAACAGAAAATAGTACAGTAACAGTCCTGCATCGTCTAGTCAATGTACAATCTCATATAGAACTAATCAACATCTCATC
>JAVJIF010022125.1:0-93728 GCA_038442645.1 Agave tequilana
AACAAAGAATATTTGTGCTTAGTTTCTAACTGTGATTCGCCTTTGCAGTATGGAACACATTGACCTCCTCCAAGCTTCAATTGCCCATCCAAACGGAGGATGAATCTAGTGAAGAATCCAAGCAACAATGCTACATGGTCCAAGGGAAAACTCCCTTGAGGTATATTCGGAATCTCAATTAGATGATGATGATGCTAGTCTTCAAGTAATGACTATGTAGATCCCAATGCCTTAAATGAAGAACTATCTATTGTATGTGAAAAATTACTTGAAAAATATAATCTTTTGAAAGAAGAGTTTTGAACTTAACAAAGAAAATAAGGATTTATGTTCAAAACTAGATTTGGTTTTGCAAGAGAAGGAAGAGATTTCAAGTGAACGTGACTCACTTAAATCTCAACTAGACCTTACCCTAAAAGAAAATGAGATTTTGAAAAATAGAAATGATTGCAATGAAGTTTGAAGAAAAATGAGTCTTTAGCTTCAAAACTTAATTTTGTTTTAAAAGAGAATGATTCCTTGAAAATAAAAATTGCTTCTATTTCAAAGGAATGGAAATGGTTTCTAAAAAGAATATTTCTTTACAAAATGAATTGTCTACACATGTTGCCATGATAGTAGTGTAGCTTCACCATCTAGCTCACCTATTGCATGCCTCACTTATTCTATAATTGAAAATAATATAAATTTGTTTAAAGAAGAATATTGATTGTTTGGGCTCCACTTTGAGCCATTGTGCATGAACCATACACGTTTGGAATCCATGTTTCGCAAGAAACAAATTCCATCTATGCATGCACACCATCCACGACATACACATACTTTGCACGTTCATGTACACAACACTATGTATGCTCATGTGTACACTTGTACACATTGTGGACGTAAGGGCCACCTTGCTAAGTTTGCTATGATAAGATACATGATGTAAATTTAGCAACTAAATTTGTTTGGGTTAGGAAAGGAACTAACCCCCATGGACCCAAAAGAGTGTGGGTACAAAGACCACCCCTATTGTATTTGATGTAGGTGTGGGCTCTCGCATGACGTGAGAGCGATGGTGCCTTGAGGTGGATGCGTTCCGAGCTTAAAGAGAACTATTTGGATGCATCACTTTCAAGGGTGTTTGGTGGGAGGACCACCTCGTTTTGGAGATATGGAGATGTGCCCTATTGGTTTGGTAACGATCTCTTACTCCTCATTTATTACATGCTTTTCATATCATAGATTTTAGCATGTTTTGATGTTTTATGATTAGTATGTTATATGCCATGAGATTTAGATTAGTGATATACATGTTTAGTTATTTGAGACACCCATGTTTAATATGAATTATATCTTTGTGTTCTCATATTTATTTTAACTAATGTGTATGTCCTAGATCTATGCATGTCATGTACATAATGATCATATCTATGTTTTGAGTTGTTTATTTTGATTTCTAAACTTCATGATTTGAAGATATGTTTAGATGTTAGTTTTCATTAAAACTTGGATATATACTTGTACAACTAGTGAGCCACAAATAGATCATTATATGTTTGTGTTTGAACGCTCATTTGTACTCATTAGATGTACTAGTATAGCCTAGTTTTGATGATTCATACATTTTGACTTATATTCCCATTTTGTACATATTTTTCATGTTTATGTTTAGCTTCATGTATATGTCTATTTTGTCTAAACTATTGTCTATACATATACATCCATGAGCCACTTCCTTCATGCATATACTTTTGTGGACTCGTATATATTTGGATATGTATGTATACTTTAGTTTGTACAAGACATACATATACCTTGAAGAATTCCAGTTTTGATGATTTTCATGTTTTTAAGAAATTTTATAATTGAGCTAAATTGACTATTTTCATGATAATGTGTTTCACATAACTCTTATACATTCACCTTATTTGTTTTCTCATGATTTTATTTTCATGAGTATGATATATATGCTTTATTGATTTTGAGTGTTTGGTGATCATGTGATCTACATGTTTTTCATGAAATATAATTTTGTTTTATTCCTTTCTTGAAGGATTTCGTACTAGTTTACAAATTTTTCTTATAACTAGTTCGTATTCTTCACTTTGGAAGAGTTTTCAATTATGCTAAAATATTTTCAAACCTATTTTTGAAAACCCCTCCATTTACGGGCGGTTGGTTGGGCGACCATTCCTTGTATGCTTCTTATTGAAAATCCTTTTAAACATGTGCATGAAATGGGTGGAAGGAAATATGAGTTATACACTTAATCTTATTTTATTTTCAATTGATATCATTGAATTTTTTTTCAATTTGTATCACTATTGACATTCTTTTCGTATACTCATATTATGTTTTATATATGTATGCTTACACTTCAAATAGTATCAATTTCGATTGGTACTTAATTTTTCATACAATATATGCTTTATTTGTGCTTACTATATCTCTATATCTTTGAGCACAAATTTTGGTTATGCTAAGCTTGATCTTTAATGACTATTATATATTTCAATTGATTATGTTTCAATTGGCATAATATACAAGCTTATGCATTATTTTATTGGTATTTCATAAAGGGGGAGAAAATTCATATTCTACTTTCAATTGGTATTTCACCTTTCAATTGGCTTTAGTATTCTACTCCCACATTTTATGTTTTAAAAAAAGGGGAAAAGGATATTGATCTTTTTTGGTATCATATGCTTTTAATAAAAAATTACTTTCAATGGTACTAATCTTTTCAAATTGGTACCAAGATTACCTATAAGTTTTACTTTCAATTGGTATGTTTTATTGATATCAAAATTGTTGGTTGAATTGCTCAAAATGATTATTTATTTACAATTGGTATTTAATTGGTATTTACTTACAATTGGTATCAATTGGTATTAAAATTAAGAATATTGTTTATGTACCACATTATGTACTTCCATTTGGTATATTTCATTGATATCATGATGCACTAAATTGATATTTTTTTTCTTTTTCAATTGGTATCAAGAAAGTTTTGTTTTGATTTCACCCCTTATTGATATTTTTTTTGTTTAAGTCAAAAAGGGGAGAATATTGTTTCTTTGATCCCTTTGTTGATGATTGACAAAAAGGGGGAGAAAGATTTTGAGTTTATATATGCATATTTGTGTTTTTGCATATATTGAGTTTATGAAAAAATGATTTTGAGAGTTTAATCAAAAAGGAGGAGAAAGTTTTGTGTTTGTTTTATGCATGTTGATGCATATCCATGTTTAGTATTCATTGCACATATTTATTTTTATTGCTATGCATGAGTTAAGGGGGAGCTTCTTTGAAGCTTAACTTTAATCCATGCATATATAATTTCATGAGTTTTGTCATCATCAAAAAGGGGGAGATTGTTGGCCCAGAGGCCTTCCACTCTAGTTTTGATGATGATTAACTCATGTAGTTATGTTTACTAATAATCTTATGATTTTTATTTTCAGATACTTAACCAAGATATTAGTAAGTGATTAGCTTCAACAAAGATATTTTGGAGCTGTCACATGGTGATTCTAGAGCCCGAGCGTCAAAGTCATATCTAGCACTCATGTGGAGTCAAGCTCGATGGATCACGTTTTGGATCGAGTCGACTTGGAGACAGAGCTCTACAAGAAGACTCGGTACATAGTTTAGTTTTGTGTTTAGATCCATTTGTAAAGACTAGATAGTGTGATATGCTCAAGTTCAAACACACACTTGCTTCTAGTTTCATGTTTATTGGTTTTCGGTTTTTGGTTTAACCGATCTTGGTTTTCATGAATAGATAGAATCAAAACAAGTTTACATGTTTTAAATGTATATTAGATTTGTTCTATATACATGTATGCTTCATATCTTAGACAAACTTATTTTGATATGCCTATTCATGTGTTTGGAGTTTTGGTATTTTAACAAAACGTATTTTTGGATTAAAGTCAAAAACATTGATATATATATATAATATATATATATATATATATATATATATATATATTATATATAATATATATATATCTTTCATGTATATTGGATTATATCCATATACTATATGCTTCAAGTTGTTTCAAATATCATGTTTTTGTATTTGGATGAGTTTTGGACAAATCGGATTTTCATTTGAAAAATCTAAGTTTTAGAAAATACAGTTTTTGGTTTTTTGTCAAAATTTGTAAGTCACAAAAATGGTTCAAATAGTTTGAAATATGTGTTGAAATTTTTCACACATGTTGTATATCAATTTATTATACTAAAACTTTTTTGGCATTTTTAGAGAATTTATGGGATTTATTGTGAATTAAAAACTAAGTTTTCTGATCCCTAAAACAGCCCTGCCAGGCTCTGGCAGTCGACCGACCGGTCGACCGGACCCAGAGTCGGTCGACCGGATCGGTCGACCGACGTGCACAAGAATGTGCACGCTGACCAACAACTTGAGCCGGTCGACCGAGCGGTCGACCGACTGCAAGTACCCCACTCGGGTGGGGGCGGTCGACCGGACGGTCGACCGTGAGGCTTAGCACGATCGACCGAGCGGTCGACCGGCCAGAGAGCAATTGCTCTCTGGATTGGCACGGTCGACCGGGCGGTCGACCGGCAGGCTCAACGGTCACTTTTTTGACCGTTGGCCGGTTGAACCGGCCGGTCGACCGGAAGGCCAAACTGGGCCTAGTCAGCTGCCAACGGCTAGTTTTTGTGGGGCCTTTAAATACCCCAATCTTTGGCTGTTTTGGCTAAGAATTTTTAGAGCAAATTTTACATCTTTCAGCAAGTTTTTAAAGAGTTTTTTGTGCTTAAAGATTTGATCTTTACTTTGTTTTAAAGGGTTAGAAATTCAAGAAAAAGAGAAACTTTGGGATTGGTTTTTTGATCTTCATTTTAATCTTATCCTAGTTGTTTTCCCAATAGTTTTTTTTGAGTTTTTGATTTTCAAACTCTTTGTTTTCAAAACTTGAGCCATATCTTGCTATCCTATTTATAGGATCTTTATTTTGTGGAAGAAGTTGTGTGGTTGAAATAGACCACCAAGTTGTAATCCCTCCTACCTTGTGATATCCCTCTTGTGTAGAGGTTGATTTTGGAGTGGTGGTTAGCTCCCTCTTGTGAGAGGTAGAGTTTGTTGGTTGGCTCCCTCTAGTGAGAGGTGGAGTTTGTTTTCGAATCCCTCAAGTGTGAGGTGATTGATTTGTATTGGCTTTGTGCCTATCCCTCATTTGTGAGGTTGATTTGTGGTGGCTTTGTGCCTAACCTCTAAGTGTAGAGGTTGTGTTTGTAAAGAGAGGAGTTGTGTACTCCGGTTATTGTATTGCCCTAAATCCTCAGTGGAGGTTCCCTGTGTGGGAGACCTGTGTGGACAAATTAGTGGATTGGAAATCCTTCTGTGTAAAGGCGGGGATGTAGAGCTGTGTGCTCGAACCTCGAAACATATCGCGGTGTTTGCGTTTGATCCATGACTCTTACTCTCTCTCTTTTATATTGTGCCTTGCATCATTTCATATTGCTCATTCATATTATATGCTTGGCTTGTTTGTGTGTGCCTCACTTGTGCTTAAACACGAGAGCTTCATATAGCGCCTCAACTCTTATTCAGAGAAATCAAGAGGAGTTAGTTCAGAGCCCTTATCGGGAATTCGGCTACACTCGTTGGTGCATTAAGTGTAATTGCAATTAAGTTTTAATTTTCGCATTTAGTTCATTAGATTAGCTGTACACCTATTCTCCCCCCTCTAGGCGTACTTTCAAGCAGGGTAGGCACATTTGTGTATCGTGAATCATGTGTGAAATCATGATATAGTGTACTTTGATGCCTAGTAAAATACTTGAGCTTTTGTTAGAATTGTAGTAGTATTAGGATGTGTTAAGAATAGTATTAGGATTAAAAGTGTATTAGGAATAGAGTTTTCATTATTATGCAATTGTATCCCTATATATATTCGGGCATTGCCCTCATCAATAATATGCAATTCAGTTTTCTCCTTTATATTATAACATGATATCGAGCAAGATTTCTTCTATTGATCTCGTCGATACGCCACAATGAGTCTGCGCTGGGCCGCGCTTATGTAGTCGTGCCTAGCGCCGGGCCATCGATCCAAAAGAGCTATCCCTAATCTCCTCAAATCCTAGATAAATTCCTCCACAAAATTCCTCAAAAATCCATCATCGCAGCAGTGAAAGAGGACCCCTCTCTCGTCTATCTCAACATTTACGACGTTAACAACCCTTTCCTCTGCCTGCCTTGGTTTGGGCTCCACCTTCTCCTGCGTCCCAGTCCTGGAGCGCGAGTACATGTTTGGGGAGCAGGGCGGCGTCATGGACACATGCTTGATGAATTCACGGACGCATTCCCCTCTCTTCAGCCACCTGCGCCAATGATCCCACATCTTCTTTAATCGCCTTGGTAACTTCATCTTCTTAATTCTCTTCTTTCTTCTTTATTTCTTCAACTTTAACCAATCCACGATGCTGACGACCTCCTCAACTTCAATCCATCACTGCATGAAAAAAACATCCGCCCACAATCCTCATTGGCAAGTCGGTTGGATGAACATCATCAATATCAGTCCAACTTCTCCAATACTGTCCTCAATCGTGATTTCAGTCCAACATCCATCTTTGATTTCGGTTCCAATCTCATATTCGAATCGAAATCATATTCAACTTCAAATACAAACTTCAATATCCTTAGTTTACAGTCCAAATTAAATTTTTCTAGCTGCATTGGTCCGAGTGCGTCTACTGGAGGGCACCGCCAGATTCTTCTAGTCGCACTGGTTCGAGTGCATTCTTCTAACTGCACTTATCCGAGTGCATTTTCTAACTGCATTGGTTCGACTGCGTCAGGCATCATAAGATTCTACTACTAGCTACACTGATCCGAGTGTGCCTACTAGCGGGCGTCACCAGTCTACTACATATCTATTACAGTCTACTGCAGTCAATCATATCACTCTATTAGCTTATCAAATCGTTCCTTTTGAATTTGAGAAATCTCTAAAATCTTAATTTTTTTCTTTCTTTTCTTTTCTTTTCTTTTTAGGTTTGGAGAGTTGTTTGGCAACTCATGCTGGTTTTCCCGCCATGAGTTTGATGGGGGTGTTGAGAATGTAGTAGTATTATGATTGCGTTAAGAATAATATTAGGATTAAAAGTGTATTAGGAATAGAGTATTCATTATTATGCAATTATATCCCTATATATATATATATATATATATATATATATATATATATATATATATATATATCCGGGCATTGCCCTCATCAATAATATGCAATTCAGTTTCTCCTCCTTAAATTATTGTATCAGTATTCAATCATTGTAACGAAAACTTCATTTGACAATAAATTTCTTATAATTCTACGGCATAATTTCTCAATACTACCATAAACTACTCCCAACCCCTAAACTATCAAATTTTCAAAATACTACTACAAACTATTCCTTGAATTATCAAAAAACTACCTTCCGTCAGTTTACTATTCCAACAGCTGTCAGGTGACTATTTTATTATCAAATTGCTCCTAATCTAACACGTACAATACACGGGTTTATCACTTCTAGCTATAATTAGATTGTAAGGGTAGGGATTTTTAGGTCTTTTCGCTAGCACCGATAACGCTGTTTAGGAACAAAGTGAGAAAAGTATAATTTGTGGTAGTATTTTGGGAATTTAATAGCTTATAGGATTCTTTACAGTTTATGGTAGTATTGAAAATTTTGGCCTAATTCTTACTGATTCTTTATTTTGATCAATTCTCATGCTAGAATTTACATGTAGTGCCAATATTTTGATGACCTGCAATGTTAACATGGGTATTTGCTCTTGTATTGTTGTTACTGTGACACAACAGAGTTAGCTCCGTGGTCTAAATTATTGATTTTTTGTTTTGGGTTAATTTGATTTTCATCTCCTTGCAATATGCAAGTTCAACTTTGCTCTTTCAAATTTGTGTTTAGCTTCACATTTCATTTCTAACAAATGTCATTATAAACAATACCAGCAAACACATCTGGACCTAATGCAGTACCCAAGGAAAGCACGCAAGAACTTGATTTACTTGGTATTAACTGATACTGAACCATCAACGCATGGATATCATATAGCTTCCGAAAAATAAGAGTTGATGTATTTATCTAAAATTGAAATATGCCCAAGATACAGGTGGTATGTTTGTTGTTAACAAGATAGAATATACTTTGCTTATTATCATCCACGCATATCTGATTGTTTCAACTCATCATCTTTAGATTTTGTACCTTTTGTCAACAACGAAGTGTGTACAATTTATCTGTACTATATAATCTGAGGTTCTTCGATACTTCATCTGAAGCAGAGTCTTAAATCTTATTTGATGTTTACTTTGAACGCTCATAAAAATTGAATGTAATTAATTGACCAAGCTTAAAGAGTAATTATTGTTATTTTCAAAAGCCTAAAATTTCTACTCAACTGGTTACCCTCAGTATTATTTTTTTAAACTTAATTTCTTTGTAGGCGATCTGGGCTTCGATATATTGCTGAACTCGAGAGAACTGAAAGTATATCAGGTAATCAAATGATCCTCAGGGCGTTGGTACGAACCTGTGTGTTATAATATTCTTAACAACATTCCTAAGCTTGTCATTGCTGGTCTAGACTTGGGAGCAGAGTTGGCCAGCTGGAGTTGCTTCTCTTTTTCAGCAACGCATTGCTCTGTATGCAGAGAACAAAAACTAAGACGGCAGATTGCCGGGCTTCGGTAGGAGAAAATGATCAAGGATGGTGAGTCGGCCTCTTTTTTCTTGTTTCCAAACTTGTATGCATATATGTTGGCCCAAAGGCCCATCACTCTAGTTTTGATGATGATCAACTCATGTAGTTATAGTACTAATGATCTTGTGTTTATTTAGTCTCAGATTTGTGATCAAGATCTTAGTAGGTGCGTAGCTTCAACAAAGGATTTAAAGTCAAGTTTTGGAGCTAGCACGGTTTGATTCAAGAGCTTGTGCATCAAGATCACATCAAGTACTCAAGAGGATCTATCTCGTTGGATCATGTTTGGACCAAGTCAAGAAGATGTGAAGATTTCAAGTGAAGACCTTCAAGATCAAGACTTGTGTCTAGATTTATTTTTATAAGATTTTGTTTTTAGATTAAAATGTAAAGGATAGAATAGCTGGTGGATTGCTCAAGTATATCTTATACTCACACACTCTTGATTTAGATAAGTTTTTCATAAAAGAATTTTATTTTGGAAAAATACAAAAGAGTTTTCTTTTTGAAAAATACCGGTTTGGTTTTTGGAGTTTCAAGTTTACATATCTTTAATCAAAACCATGTTTAGTGCTTAATGTCAAAAACATAGATATTTTACCATATATGTGTAGAGGATCATATCCATAAACACCATGCTTTAAAAGAGTTTAAAATATCTTGTTTTTGTATTTGGAGAAGTTTTGAAAAAACCCATTTTGGAAAAATACAGTTTTCGTTTTTAGCCAAAATTTTCAAGTTACAAAAATAGTTCAAATTATTTGTAACATGTCTTGATTTGTTCAAGCATGTTTGATTTTCAAAGTATAATGTTAAAACTATTTTTGTAGATTTTTCATAATTTTATGGGATTTTATTTAAGCCAAAATGACCAACATTTTAATCCCTAAAAGAGTCTGTTCTGGCTTCTGCCGGTCGACCTTGGTCGACAGTGCTTGAAGTCGGTCGAACGGGGCCGGTCGACTGACGTGCACAGAACGTGCACGCCAGGACTGCTGGAGGGCCGGTCGACCGACCCAGTCGACCGCAGAGAGCTCTGCTCTCTGGAAAGCCCCGGTCGACCGGGACGATCGACCGACAGAGAAGACTGTTCTCTGTTCCAGGGTCTCGGTCGACCGGCCGGTGGACCGCTGCCCCAACGGTCAGATTTCTGACCGTTGGCGGTCGACCGGGCCGGTCGACCGTCAGCCGTCAGGGCTGATTTTTTTGCCCCCAACGGCTAGTTTTTCTAGCCTATAAATATGGGGGTTTGTGGGCTGTTTTACATAAGTTTTAGAAGAAGTTTTTGGGCTTGTTTTTCCTACTCATTTCAGTGGTTATATCCACAAGTTTTAAAGCCAATATTTCCAAATCAAAAGAGAGTTTATCAAGAGTGTTTCAAAAGAGATTTTCTTGTGTTTTTCACCATAAATTCAATCCTTGTTTTCTCACACAACACTTGAGCTATCTATTGCTATATCTACCTATAGGGATATTTGTTGTGAGAGGATTTTAGGTGATCAAAGTATTGTGATCACCAAAGTTCCATTCTTGTACTTTAAGGAGGCGGACTTGCGGGTTCGCGTTGTTTCGAGTTCGTGTGTGGACTCGGTGTTTGAGGTGCGGCCTCGGCGAGCTTGTGGGCTTGCGGTGTGTACGGGACTAGAGAGTCCAAGGAGTTCAAGTGTGAACTCGCCTTGTAGGTGTTGCGGCACCGAGTGATCCAGTGGGATCAGTTTATAGTGAAAATCCTTCATAGTGTTGAAGGCGGGGACGTAGAGCAAGTGTGCTCGAACCTCGAAACAAATCTCCCATGTTTGCGATTGCTCTCTCTCTCTCTATCTTACTTGTTTATATCTTGCAGGCTTTTATTGCTTTAATCTTTATATGCTTGATATACATTGTGTGCTTAATTGTTATATGCTTGGGGATTGTTTGCTAACACTTGTATTTAACCAAGAGAGCCAACGCGGCACCTCAACTCTTATCTAGAGGAATCTTGAGGAGTTAGTCCAAAGCCCTTCACGGAGAATCGGGCTACACTCTTGTGTTATACTTAGTGTTTAGTTTAAATAAGTTTTTAATTCCGCATTATTTGACCATAAGATTAGCCATCACCTATTCACCCCCCTCTAGGTGATTTACGATTGGTATCAGAGCCAAGTGCTCTTGATTTGGGTCTTACAACCTAGAGTTAAAGATCCTCTTTTTATAGCTAATCACAATATTTGTACACACACCATGGATTTCATGACACCTCCCACCTTTGACATCCTTAACATCCAAACTTGGAAGGTTAAGATGTCTTTGTACCTCAAAAGCCTAGGTATTCATGTTTATTTTGCCACTACTAAAAATTCCTATTGTTTAAATGGCAAAAATATTGAGGCTAATGCAAAGGCCATTCATGCTTTGAAAAGTACCCTAAATGATGAATATTTATCTAGGGTTTCTAACATTGATTCGGCTTTTGTAGTTTGGAACACAATTCTCTCCCTTGGCGAAAAAGAACAATATTATGCGGGGAGCGACTCGGATGTTGGAAGTGACGCTTCCAACGTGTGCTACATGGTCCAAGGGGATAACCCCCTTGAGGTAACTACCGAATCCGAGGTAGAAGAAGATGTTGATATGACTTATGATGAGCTTGAATCTTTTTGTCAACAACTTCTAAAAAAATATGAAATGCTTAGAAAAGATAATAAGAAAATGAAAAATAAAATGGATTGCATGTTAAAAGAAAAGGATTCATTTGAAAATATTTTAAAAGAAAATGAGTCTTTAAAACTAAGATTGCATGTTTTGAAAAAGAAAATGAAAATCTGAAAAATGAAAATATTTCCTTAATATCTAAATTAAATGATCTTTGTGAAGGAAACACTACTTTAAAAAATAAAATTGTTTTGGTGGAAAAATAAAAAGAAGTTGCTTTAAATGAAAACACTTCTTTAAAAAGAAAAAATATTGAAAAAGAAAAGGAAAATGTTTCTAAAAAGAATAAGAAAATGATTCTCTATCTCACCATGCCTTACATGCAACTATTAATCAAAATGAGATTAAAGTTTTGAAAAATAAAATAAATTGTTTAAGCTCAACCTTGAGCACATGTGCATTTAACCACTCTAGATTGGAGTCTTTGTTTTCAAAGAAACAAGCTCCACATATTCATGCACATCATCCACATCATGCATATTCACTATTTGCACGTCATGATCACACACATACACATATGCATCCTAAGGTGTACAAATGTACACATTGTGGCCGCAAAGGCCATTTAGCAAAATTTTGTTATGATAAGATAAATGCTATGAATTTTGCTAACAAAAATATTTGGGTTCCTTATAAGACTAACCCACATGGACCCAAAATAAAATAGGTACCAAAAACCCCACCTTTTGTTTTTGATGTAGGTGCGGGCTCTCACAAAACGTGAGAGGGATGGTGCCTTGGTGGTGGTTGCACATGGACTTGATGGATACATATTTGATGCACCGCTATCAAGGAGGTTTGGTGGGACTACCACCATGTTTTGGAGATTTGGAGTATAGTTCATGTGTTGGTAACTATCTCTAAACTCCTACTTTAGTTTACATGCTTTTTATTGATGATTTCTTTAGCATGTTCATGCTTTTAGACTTCATGTGGTAAATACTTGTTTAAATGTAGTTTTTGTCAAAACTTGGATGTATACGTGTACAAGTAATGAGCAACAAATTGATTCATATATGTTTGCACTTCATTGTTCATTTGTACTCACTATATGCACATGTATAGCCTAGTTTTGATAATTCTCTCATTAACAGTTGTTTTGCCAATTTTCATGTTTTACTTCATGTATATGTATTTTGTATTCAAATCTAATAAATATACATGTATACCCATGAGTCATTTGCCTTCATGCAATTTACTTTATGGACTCTTTTCATGTTTGAGATATGTATGCATATTGTTAGTTTTAGATAAATCATACATATACCTAGAAGTTTATTTTTTTGAAAATAAATTTCATGTTTTTCATGTTTTGATAAAAATAAGATCTATGTTTGCTTTGAGCTTCATTGATTATCTTCATGAAAATGCTAGTTACATAATTTTGTGCACTCACACTTTATTTTGTTTATTCATGACTTTGTTTCATGATTATTTTTAAGCCTTATAGATTTCGAGTGTCACTTCTTGTGTATTTAGTATATTTCATGATAAACATATGATTGGTTTCATGTTTTGAAGGATCTTTAACTAGTTTCTCAAAAATTACTTTAACTAGTTTTTATTCTTCATTTGATAGTATTTTTCGATGAGTTATATACTTGATCTCAATTGATATTTTTTTGTATATACTCATGCTTTGTTTTCTATATATGTATGCTTCATAATTTCCATAATATCAATTCCTATTGGTATTTTTATATGATTTATTTGTGCTTGATTAAAATCGATTTACATATTAAAGCACAAAATTTGTTTATGCTAAGCTTAATTCAAATCTTTATTTTCAATTGATTTCTCAATTGATATTTTAATAAGCTTATGTATTATTTTTAAAATTGATAGTTTTATTGATATCAAAAATTTGCAATAATCTTCGATTGGTATCTATTGATTGCAATTGGTATCAAAATAATTTTCATTTGGTATCAATATGATTCTATTTTGATAAATTCAAAATTTGTAATGTTTATTTACAATTGGTATCTTAAAATTTGATTGATTCACAAGTGGTACCTTTTAAAATTTTTTGTTTATATGATATCTTAAAATTTGATTACAAGATATCTCAAAATTTGTTTTATTAAGGAAAATTCAAAATTTTGTTTTAATATGAAATTTTGAAATTTTAAAAATGTTTTGATTTGTATTGCCTATATGCAAGGGGAGCTTAACATCTCTTCTACATATATATTCATGTTGAGTGTATCTTATATTGAGGAGCTTGACAACTCTTTTTTATGCGGTACACGTGTGTAGGGGGAGCTTCACATCTCCTCTTATGCATTACATATTATGCGTTATGTGAATTATGGCTTGTCATCCCTCTTTCATGTAATGTATATGTGTAGGAAAGTTAACTTAGCGTCTTCCTCTTCATGAATGTATATCGCATATATCTCTTTATTGGTTGATTTGATTTCAGCTCTTTTGTTGATGATTGACAAAAAGGGGGAGAAGTATTTTAGTATATATGCATGTTTTGAAAGAAGGATTTATGTTTATGCATATATGTTTTGTTTTGCAAAAGGGGAAAAGAATTTGATGAGTTTTTTATGCTTGATTGGCATGTTTATCTCCTTATATTTGTATACATGTTTATGTGCTTTCATTGCATATTTATTATTTATTGTGATGTATGAGTTAAGGGGGAGCTTCTTTGAAGCTTTACTTTAATCCATGCATATATAACTTCATTAGTTTTGTCATCATCAAAAAGAGAGAGATTGTTAGCCCAAAGGCCCATCACTCTAGTTTTGATGATGATCAACTCATGTAGTTATAGTACTAATGATCTTGTGTTTATTTAGTCTCAGATTTGTGATCAAGATCTTAGTAGGTGCGTAGCTTCAACAAAGGATTTAAAGTCAAGTTTTGGAGATAGTACAGTTTGATTCAAAAGCTTGTGCATCAAGACCACATCAAGTACTCAAGAGGAGTCTAACTCGTTGGATCATGTTTGGACTAAGTCAAGAAGATGTGAAGACTTCAAATGAAGACCTTCAAGATCAAGACTTGTGTCTAGGTTTGTTTTTTATAAGATTTTGTTTTTAGATTAAAATGTAAAGGATGGAATAGTTGGTGGATTGCTCAAGTATATCTTATACTCACACACTCTTGATTTAGATTAGTTTTTCATAAAAGAATTTTTATTTTGGAAAAATACAAAAGAGTTTTCTTTTTGAAAAATACTGGTTTGGTTTTTGGAGTTTCAAGTTTACATATCTTTAATCAAAACCATGTTTAGTGCTTAATGTCAAAAACATAGATATTTCACCATATATGTGTAGAGGATCATATCCATACACACCATGCTTTAAAAGAGTTTAAAATATCTTGTTTTTGTATTTGGAGAAGTTTTGTAAAAACCAATTTTGGAAAAATACAGTTTTCGTTTTTAGCCAAAATTTCTAAGTTACAAAAATAGTTCAAATTATTTGTAACATGTCTTGATTTTTTTCAAGCATATTTGATTTTCAAAGTATAATATTAAAACTATTTTTGTAGATTTTTCATAATTTTACGGGATTTTATTTGAGCCAAAATGACCAACATTTTAATCCCTAAAAGAGTCTGTTCTGGCTTCTGCCGGTCGACCGTGCTTGAAGTCGGTCGACCGGCCGGTCGACCGACGTGCACAGAACGTGTACGCCAGGACTGCTGGAGGGCCGGTCGACCGATCCGGTCGACCGCAGAGAGCCTCTGCTCTCTGGAAAGCCCCAGTCGACCGGGACGGTCGACCGACAGAGAAGACTGTTCTCTGTTCCAGGGTCTCGGTCGACCGGGCCGGTCGACCGCTGCCCCAACGGTCAGATTTCTGACCGTTGGCGGTCGACCGGGCCGGTCGACCGTCAGCCGTCAGGGCTGATTTTTTGTCCCAACGGCTAGTTTTTCTAGCCTATAAATATGGGGGGTTTATGGGCTGTTTTACATAAGTTTTAGAAGAAGTTTTTGGGCTTGTTTTTCCTACTCATTTCAGTGGTTATATCCACAAGTTTTAAAGCCAATATTTCCAAATCAAAAGAGAGTTATCAAGAGTGTTTCAAAAGAGATTTTCTTGTGTTTTCACCATAGATTCAATCATTGTTTTCTCACACAACACTTGAGCTATCCATTGCTATATCTACCTATAGGGATATTTGTTGTGAGAGGATTTTAGGTGATCAAAGTGTTGTGATCACCAAAGTTCCATTCTTGTACTTTGAGGAGGCGGACTTGCGGGTTCGCGTTGTTTCGAGTTCGTGTGTGGACTCGGTGTTTGAGGTGCGGCCTCGGCGAGCTTGTGGGCTTGCGGTGTGTACGGGACTAGAGAGTCCAAGGAGTTCAAGTGTGAACTCGCCTTGTAGGTGTTGCGGCACCGAGTGATCCGGTGAGATCGGTTTATAGTGAAAATCCTTCATAGGGGCCGTTTGTTTCGCGTAAAACTCCGTAATTCGTAAATGACTTACTACCCAGTTACAACTACGGCGTTTGTTTGGACCGTAATTCGTATAAGACTTACGTAACTCAACTAACACTCACTTGCAACCCAGTTACCACTCACTTACAATCCAGTTACAGTTAATTTTGTGGTCATACAAATTTGTAATATTTTTTATATTAATATTAAAATTTTTTAATATTTAACTTTTTTTAATATTTATTTGCAGTATTAAAACTTTTAAAATCACCAAATAGTTAATTTTGTGGTCAACTTTTTCACTTACGACTTATACATTACGACAACCAAACACCGTAAAGTACAATACACTTTTCCACTTTATAATTTTATATTACTAATCAAACACCGTAAAATTTACATAAATGTAACTCATTTACAATTGTAAAAGACTTTACCAATTACAACTACGAATTACGGCCGGTTACAACAACCAAGCAGACCCATAGTGTTGAAGGCGGGGACGTAGAGCAAGTGTGCTCGAACCTCGAAACAAATCTCTCGTGTTTGCGATTGCTCTCTCTCTATCTCTTATTTGTTTATATCTTGCATGCTTTTATTTCTTTAATCTTTATATGTTTGATATACATTGTGTGCTTAATTGTTATATGCTTGGGGATTGTTTGCTAACACTTGTATTTAACCAAGAGAGCCAACGCGACACCTCAACTCTTATCTAGAGGAATCTTGAGGAGTTAGTCCGAAGCCCTTCACGGGAAATCCGGCTACACTCTTGTGTTATACTTGGTGTTTAGTTTAAATAAGTTTTTAATTCCGCATTATTTAACCATAAGATTAGCCATCACCTATTCACCCCCCTCTAGGTGATTTATAATATATTGTTCTGAAAACTCGCACGCCTAACTTGGAAAACTTAGTTTTATCGGTCTTGGTTACGCTTTTGCTGTTGCTGCTACCGCATGCACTAAATTGGCACTTTACTGCATCATCCAAATTTAGCTTTGATCCAAATAGTGATTGGCCGCTGACGACAACTTAGATTAACATGGCTAAAGCTTCACCAAGGTTACTAGGTAGTAGTACTCTTACTCTAACAACAATTTTAGTTGCTCTAGGTCTTTTAACATACTTTCTTCCGTTATTATCTGTAAATAACTAGTTTTTTTCCTCTAGAAAACGAACACATCGGGATTCAAACTGACGATCACTGGAGAGCAAACCCAGGGCCGGACTAGTGGTCACGGTAATCTGAAATAAATATATATAAATATATATGCTGGCAAGGCCCGAATTGGTGATCTCTGAGTGAGCGGTGTTCTTATCGAACCCAATGCCACCAGCAAGCTACTTGTAGTTGACTTATAACAACCTGAGGGGACAAATGAAACTTCTGACAAGGACTGCAGTGAGTGCTATAAACATTTGGGTTGATCCTATGTGGGATTCAACCTAATTTGACCATTATCTGCCAACCAATGCATTATATCTTTTGCTTAGAGATTTTGATTGCACCGACTAATCAATGGATTTATCGCACACTCACATTCTGTTAGATTCATTGGATCCTTCAAGCAGTTGGTTTTGATTTGAGATTTGAGTCAGGATCTGTCCATGTACGAGGTGATGGGATTGAATTGCTTTCATTGGCTATATTTATCTATCAACCATGGAATGCTTTATATTTATCAAGATGACAATGCGAAGGGAGAATCTTTTATATCTGTCAACCACTGTGCATCAGTCATCATGCTGTGGATTATAATGTAGAAAGTGATTAGCCTTCTTATTTTTTACACGGTGAACACCATTACGCTCATGAAGCAACCACTGTCATGATACCACGTACGTAGTGCTTGCTTCAATAGCACTGTAAGAATAGTTTTTGGATATCATTTCATAGACTACAGGTTTGATAATTGGAGGATGCTTTTCTTTTCTTTTCTTTTTCAGTTAAAGAATAATATAAACCTGAGAGCAGGGGAGGCCTTCATGAGCTTGGCATCAGCAGCATGAACAGCCATCATTACCACATGGACCCTGCGTGAGAGACAATCAGTGTAACAAATAGTTGTTGGTAAAAACTAATAATTCAGTAGGAAAAACGGAGCATAGGTTCATGTTTCCAAAAGGGCTAATATTGGATCCGTCACTAATTAATCTGTCTTTGGGATGGATTGATAGATTCAGATCCTCTCACTTGCTCTTTAATTAGTAGACATGTAAGTCGATAATGGGACGTAAGTTCCTTCGGAATGAGACTCACAAAGATGGAAAGGCATTGTGCTTTGTGAGTTGGAAGCGGGTTTGCGAGTGTAAGGAGTTTGGGGTTTTGGGTATCCTCAACTTTCGGGATTTTAATTTTGCATTGCTTCTCAAATGGTAGTGGAAGCTTCTTAATGAG
Source organism: Agave tequilana (assembly GCA_038442645.1). NCBI lineage: Eukaryota > Viridiplantae > Streptophyta > Magnoliopsida > Asparagales > Asparagaceae > Agave > Agave tequilana. The sequence continues at coordinate 18,229 of JAVJIF010022125.1, forward strand.
CTGGGTCATAAATGGGCCTCTCTTATTTCTCTTAACTACATACCCACATCTGGGTGGTGGGCTCACAAATGTATCAACAAGGTGTCATCTTCTCCTTTTTGGAATGGCGTGAATTCTGTTAAGAATATTTGTCACGCCCCGCTTCCTAAAATACGTGAAAACAGAGTCGCGACGAGAGTCGGCGACGTATATACGCGAGAACAATACCCCACGTATACATGCTAAGCCTAAAATAACCTAAACAAGTTATAAAATCTACTACGATAAATCAATATCACTACAATATAACATATAAATCTCTAACACAATGATAGCATATGAATAAAATAATAGACAAGTACTGAGTTCGATGCACAGAGTCAGGAAAGCGATACGAATGAAGAAGACATAGAAAATACCTAAAAAGAAAATCGAGTAAGAGAACTCCGGCTCCTCAAGATGCCTATGATCCTCTCCAAATACCTGATCAGTAAGATTTCATATATAAATCTGGATGTGCAAATATAGGGTCGTCAGAAAGCAACCACCAATGAGTGTGTAAAATAAAAGGAGAAGGTGTACGTGCATATAATGTGTTAGCATACTATGAAAGAAATATACAAGATAAGGTTGAACTAACATGCCAAATATAAATGAACAGTAAATTAATCTATCAGTGCTATAGTCAGGTTTACATCAGGTCATGAGTATAATCAGATGTCTATCATATCATGCTTGTATCAGGTGTCTACAATCAGTCACAGTACATTGTGAAAAGTTTATTATTATTATGTCAGCGAACACTAATTGCCACCTATAATAGACACATCCCATACCATGCCTATTACACATGTCAATCAGCGTCCTAAATTATTAAAATTGATTGGTTGCAGACATTGTCTGTGTTTTAAGTGGGTCCCGTACATACCCGGGACCACGGCCCAGACTCCTGGCGCTGAATCAGGCCCTGCTGCAAAGGTAGTCAGGAAACATATATAACAGGATATGTAACATGTGTAACATGTATAACAGGAAAAAGAACAAGAACAACATGGGTGTCAGTCATCCCACGGGAACCCTGCAGTGGAACCCTCTTTCGGCTGCACAACCTATATCCTAGATCCACCCAAAATACAGACGTTGTCTCCTCCATAAATTTTTTCAATCCCGGTGTAAGTTATTTAATATCAGGTTATTAGTTATTAAGATTATTTAATGCACATGTTACACATATCACTGGGATAACTCGGTGATGGCAATGGTAAAAACATCATTAGTGTGATCAGGATACCAGTATAATAGGATATGTAACAAGTATAATAGAAGGGTGTTGTTACCGTGTAACGATATTTTTCCAGCAACTATAGTAACATGGACAATATAGTTAGCAGGTAGATGTCATGTACAATCAGTCAAATTTTTCAGGTAAATCATGATGTTCAGGATGGGTTATGACATGCAGGCATGAACATAATAATCTAGGGCAAAATATTCAATCAACTCTGATCATCAAAGTTATCAACATATTCACCCTCTAAGTCACTGGTGCATCAAGTCTCAACAATTTGAAATAAATATATAGTCTACCACGTCTAACCGATCGTTGCTATCCAATCCAAATCAAGATCATAACTAAGGAGTGTAACTTCCTCGGTCAATATGAAATCTAGATCATCTCTTCATCAGTAACCAATATCAATAAGGTCATCAATACTCAATTAATGTAATCAAGGTAAATCTGAAAATCCTTACTTGAATAATCCAAAACCAAGATCATATTGCACGTCGATATCAGAGGTAAAATATACACACAACACTTGATGATAATCTAACAAAATCAATCTCATCTATATAGTGATCAAGATCTAATGTAAAGAATGTAAATCTCAAGTCTGCTCCAACTGTAACTAAGTCCATATAAGTCCAAGTATTAAGAAGATCAGTCATCTTAATAAAGTAAGATCATGTTTATTCCATCCTCAATATCCAAATAAATTCTTGTCTAAATAATAACAAATAAATGTCCGATAAATACGTCAAATAAATATACTATTTATCCACTAAACATGACCAAGCCAATCTCAAGATCAATTCAAGTCACAGCCTAAAGTATACTACAATTAGTCTTGAATCAAAAGTGATAATCCTATGCACATATCATGATGGTGATAAACACTCATATCAACTAAATAAGGTGAACGCTCACTGATGCTCATAAAGTAAAACACATAATCACACTGGTAAAATAAATCAGATGGTCACATGAAATAATACAAGTAACATATAAATACTACTGACAATGACAAATAAGGAAATAATATAAGAGCAAACACTCATATGAAATGACGTTATTTTGGATCCGAATCGCCATCTGGTCTTCACTGTACGAACTGGTATGGATTTTCGGATCATCTCATTGGTCGGTCTTCGAATCGCCAATGTATCGGGTTCACAGCGGGCACAAATCTGAATCTTCTGTTACCGAGTTTGGATTGCACAAACGAGTCCGTAATCGCTGCAACACGCATCCAAACACATGAACTCACACGAACATACATTCGTGCACACATACACAAAATTATATACACAATTACACACAAAATTACACACAAAATTACACACATTTACACATTATATATACATTCACGTAATTATATATAGATACACATTATATACACACTCAATTTAAATGCGCACACACATCACTCACGCGCATAGCACATACCTATGCATGTAAACACATTTATTAATACACACACATTAATATAACTACACACACATCATCATGCATACACATTTATAAACACACACACACAATAATTAAAACACAACAAACACACATTTATAAACATATGCATACACACATTATTATTCTAACACACACAACACATTATAACATGCACATATAAAACATTCTACAATTTACAGAGAGGGAAGAGAGAAGGAGACTTACATTAGAGGAGGGCTCAGCCACGGGTTGGAGACGTGGTTGCCGATGGCCGGTGAACGGCGGAGACGGAAGCCGAGGAGGTTGTCGACGGGTCGAGAATCTTGCCGGAAAGGATGCGGGTGTGCTCGCGCTCGCTGGCGGAGCATGACGGCGACTCACGGGGAGATGGGAGGAGGCTGCGAGGCTTAGCCTAGACATGAAGGGGTGTTGGTCTGGTGACATGCTAGAGAGGGGAAGAGATGGGTGGCACTCGTGGTGTCTGGCGAAGATCGAAGCTTGGTGGAAAGGTGGTGCGACATGGAGAGGTTTGCCGTGCACCTGGGCTCGGGGATGGAAGGAGCTCTGGTGTTGCCGGCCATGGAAGGAGAAGGGGATGCGCATCAGGCTTGGCAAGCGGTATTATCGATGGATGCTGGAGATGCCGGAGGACGGCTCCGGGGTTGCGCGCAGGAGGGGGTGCGACAGCAAGGAGCTCCAGCCATGATCCTGTGCACGGTGGTGGGTGTGCTTTGACTGCGGGGGCTGTTGGGTTGGTACGATCGAGGAGGAGGCAGCCGTCGCCTGGTGTGCGTGGCTATAGTAGGGTGGCACAAAGAGGAGGGCAAGAGAGAGAGAGATGAGCTCGGCCAATGGCTTGGCAGAAGTAGGAAGAGGAGAAGATGAAATAGGGTTAAGATTATTATTAAAAGGAGGAGATAATTAAGGAGTTAGGAGTTTAGTTAGGATTTGATTTGTTATAGGATTTGGTTTGATTTTGTTAGGATTAGATATTTGGATAATGGGTTTGGGTATACAAATTAACCGGTTAATGGGCTATAATCATAATGGGTAGGGATAATGGGTTGGTGGGTTTCAGGTTTTGGATTATTAGTTAATCACAATGATATGTATATATAGGAAGAGAAGAGATGGGCTCAAATGTTGAGCTTGGAAAGATTATCAAAATATAATTAGAAGGCAAGAAAAAGAAAACATGATAGAAGGAGAATGAGCTGGGTTGGCTCATGAGCTGAACCACGAGAAAGAAAAATAAAAAGAAAAAAGATGATGGAAGAGGAAGGAAATAACAATAATAATAATAAAAGTAAAAAATAACAATTAGAACAATAATAATCAATAACAATTACATACTAATAACAATCTAAAATAGTTAATAATGATATTAGTAATTCATAAAAATTAAATAAATCTTACTAGATAATAATTAATTTCATAATACAATATATATATATTCATGTAATAAAATACTAGTATTATTAAATCATGTATTACAAATTACGGGTACTACATTCTACCCACCTTATAAAAATTTCATCCTTAAAATTTTGATAAAGCCGGGAAAACAAAATCTAGTTAAGGGAGAAGATAAAGCTTCCACGCTGCTTCTCACTGAATCAAGGGTCCACCATGCTTCCGCTGCGCGCTCTGATCTCTATTGTCTCTAAAGTCCAAATCCAAGAGTCAATATCGAGGAAATTGAACCGAGATGAAAATAGGAATCAACTGAAAAAATACAGATCGATCCAGAAGGAATGTTGAAATCAGAGACATCAAGAGATTCAAGTGATAGATTTAGAAAGGAAGGACGATTGATTCTTAATTAGACTCATATCTTTGTGTGATTAGTATATGTCTATATTGCAGTGTAAAAATAACATGTATCAAGTCACAGGTATGAACTAGGTCCTATTTTTATGTTGAACCTGGCTCTGATACCAAGAAAATCTTATCACGCCCCGCTTCCCAAAATACATGGAAACGGAGTCGCGACGAGAGTTGGTGACGTATATGCACAAGGAGAAGACCCCACGTATACATGCTAAGCCTAAAGTAATCTGAACAAGTTATAAAATGTATTACGATAAATCAATATTACTGCAATATAACATATAAATCTCTAACACAATGATAGCATATGAATAAAGGAATTGACAAGTACTGAGTCTGATGCACAGAGTCATGAAAGCGATAAGAATGAAGAAGAGACAAAAAATACCGAAAAAGAATAATCGAGTGAGAGAACTCTGACTCCTCAAGATGCCTGTGATCCTCTCCAAATTCTTGATCACTAAGATATGATACATAGACCTGAATGTGCAAATTCAGGGTCGTTAGAAAGCGACCCAATGAGTATGTAAAATAAAAGGTGAAGCTGCACGTGCATATAACATGTGAGCATACTATGAAAGAAATATACAAGATAAGGTTGAGATAACAGGCCAAATATAAATGAACAGTAAGTAAATCAATCAGTGTTATAGTCAGGTGTATATCAGGTCATGATTATAATCAGATGTCTATCATATTATGCATGTATCAGGTGTCTATAATCAGTCACAACACATTATGAACAGTTTTTTATTATTATTGTGTCAGCAAACATCAATTGCCACATGTAATAGACGTATCCATACTACGCCTATTATACGTGTCAATCAGGGTCCTATGTTATTGGAAACTGAATGGTTAGAGACATTGTTTGTGTTTTAAGTGGGTCCCGTACATACCCGAGACCACGACCCAGACTCCTGGCGTTGAACCAGGCCCTACCGTAAGATAGTCAGGTAACATGTATAACAAGACATGTAACATGTGTAACATGTATAACACGAACAAGAACAAGAACAAGACGGGGTGTCAGTCATCCTACGGGAACCCTACAGTGGAACCCTCTTTCGGCTGCGCAACTTATATCGTAGTGAAATCACCTAGAGGGGGGTGAATAAGTGACTAACTAATCTAATGATAAATATGCGGAATTAAAAACTATTTAAGAAAATAAAAACTATTATGCTAAACACACAAAGTATAACACAAGAGTGTAGTCGAATTTCCAGTGAAGGGCTCTGGACTATCTCCTCAAGATTCCTCTAGATAAGAGTTGAGGTGCCACTATGGCTCTCTTGGTTGAATACAAGTGTGAGCAAATAATCCCAAGCATATATCAATAAGGCACAAGATATATCAAGCATATAAAGATAAAAGCAATATAAGCATGCAAGATATAAACACAAGTGAGAGATAGAGAGAGAGCAATGCAAACATGGGAGATTTGTTTCGAGGTTCGAGCACCCTTACTCTACGTCCCCGCCTTCAACCCTATGAAGGATTTCCACTAGAATCGATCCTACCGGATCACTCGGTGCCGCAACAACTACAAGGAGTTCACACTAGAACTCTTGGACTCACTAGTCCCCTCACTTGTTCCCGCAAGAACAAACACACGCAAGCACACTAGCTTGCCGAGGCCGCACCTCTACACCGAGATCCCACAAGAACTCGAAACAACACGACCCTAGGGGAGAGCATTTAAATCGTAAAACCGCATTATCCGACCGAACCGCCGAATTTCGGGTAGTTCGGTTCGGTTTTTTTCAAACGGCGCGGTTTAAATTCAATTATTCGCCCTACTTCGGTTTTTACGGTGCGGGTCGGTTTCGGAAAATTAAAACCCGACCCGCCCGAACACCGCCCGAAATGGCTCTCCTCTCATCCAGATCCAGAAGCTCACTGCCTCGTGCGCCTCACTGCCTCGTGCGTGTCGCGTGAGATAAAGGGTAAACTCAGTAAGTCTCTGATTCTTTTTCTCTCTCGATTCCTCGAACAAAAATTGAAGAGCCCTAATCCCATTCCCTCTTCTGAGTCTTCTCCTCAATCTTCACTCTTTAGGGAGGCTCCGCCGGCACCGCTACTCCTCCTTGTCGTCTCTGTAAGTTCACCTAGAGGGGGGTGAATAGGTGATGGCTAATCTAATGGACACTTAATACCAAATGATGCGGAATTAAATACAATTATGACCTAAATAAACTTTTACACTAAACACCACGTATAACCAAAGAGTGTTGCTGAATTCCCCGTGAAGGGCTCTGGACAAACTCCTCTAGATTCCCCTTGAAAGGGTTGAGGTGCCGCGTTGGCTCTCTTGGTTGAATACAAGTGTTAGCAAGCAATCCCAAGCAATATAACAATTAAGCACAAATGAATATATCAAGCATATAAAGATAGATAATAATTGAATGCAAGATATAAACAAGGGAGAGAGAGAGAAATGGAAATCGCAAACACAAAGGGTTTGTTTCGAGGTTCGAGCACACTTGCTCTACATCCCCGCCTTCGACACACAAAGGATTTCCACTATGCAAGATCCCAATGGATCTCTCCTTGTGCCGCAACACCTACAAGCCCTCGGACTCCCTAGTCCCGTACACACGCAAGCTCACTAGCTCGCCGAGGCCGCACCTCAAACCGCCGAGTTCACACAAGAACTCTAAACCACCGCGAACACACTTGTCCACCTCCTCAAAGAACAAAGAAGAAATCTCTTGGTGATCTAAAACACTTTGATCACTAATTACAAACTCTCACAACACAATCCTATGGATAGATAAGGCAATGGATAGCTCAAGTGATTGTGAGAAAAGTAAGGATTGAATCTAAGGTGAAAAACTCAAGAAATTACTTTAAACACTCTTGATAAAATCTTTCCTTTTGATTGGAAATATTAGCTCTCAAATTTGTGGAGAAAACTCTTTTAAGAGTATGAGAAAAACTGGCTCAAAGCTCTCCTAAAATCTTGGCTCAAAACAATGACCAAACCCCCAAATTTATAGGCCAGAAAAATATAGCCGTTGGGGTCTGTCAGGCCTGCCGGTCGACCCCCAACGGTCAAAAATCCGACCGTTAGAGCCTCCGGTCGACCCGCCCGGTCGACCCAAAAGAACAGAGAGCACTGCTCTCAGTTCCGGTCGACCCGCCCAGTCGACCCGCCCACTGAACTGCCAGACGTGCACGGCTCTGTGCACGTCGGTCGACCCTTGCGATCGACCTGCCCTTGGTTCCGGTCGACCCGCCCGATCGACCCGTAAGCCAGTTCTGGGTCAGCACTTGGGAGAAAAATTGTTAGAGATAATCTTATATTTTCTAAAACTTTACCAAATACAAAAACAAGATATTTTGAACTTATTAAAGCATAGAGTGTATGGATATGATCCACTACACAATCAAGATGAAATATTTATGTTTTTGACATTAAGCTCTAAACTTGGTTTTGGTTAAAAGATAAGTATATGAGAAACACCAAAAACCAAACTTGTATTTTTCCAAAATGAAAAATCTTTTCTAAACTAAAAAATCTTTTATGAAAACAATTCTATCAAGAGTGTGTGTGTATATGTACTTGAGCAATCCACCACTATTCTATCCTTTATATTTTTAACTAAAAACAAACTAAAATCTTATACCTAGACATAAGTCTTGATCTTGAAGTCTTCCTTTGAAGTCTTCTCATTATCTTGACTTGGTCCAAGCTTGATCTAAAAGCTCCTTGGATCACACCGTGCTAGCTCCAAATCTTGACATTTTATCCTTTGTTGAGCTATGCACCTACTAAGATCATGATAATGAATCTGTCACTAATTAAACACAAGATCATTAGTAAACATAACTTCATGAGTTGATCATCATCAAAACTAGGGTGATAGGCATTTTGGCCAACAATCTCCCCCTTTTTGATGATGACAAAACTCATGAAGTTATATATGCATGGATTAAAGTAAAGCTTCAAAGAAGCCCCCCTTAACTCATGCATAACACATAAACAATAAATATGCATGCAAATGAATGGAGATAAAACAAAATAAATTTTTTCTCCTATTTGCAATACAAAAATATATGCATAACTAATAAGGAAGACAAATACTTCTCCCTCTTAAGCAATGAAAACATGCATATAAACTCAAATACTTCTCCCCCTTTTTGTCACTCATCAACAAAGGGTTCAAAGTAAAATCAAATCAAACAAATTTTTCTCCCCCTTTTTGTCAAAAGCAAAAAGATCAAGAAGGGGTAATACAAATCAATCAATAAGGATTTATATGCGATATACATTCATGAAGAGGAAGACGCTAAGTTAGCTTCCCTACACATATACATTACATGAAAGAGGGATGACAAGCCCTAATTCACATAACACATATTATGTAATGCATAAGAGGAGATGTGAAGCTCCCCCTACACACGTATATCATATAAAAAAGAGTTGTCAAGCTCCTCAATTTATAATATACTCAACATAAATCCATATGTAAGAGAGATGTTAAGCTCTCCTTGCATATAGGAAATACAACTCAAAAATTTTGAATTTTTCTTTATCAAAACAAAATTTTGAACTTTCTTAATAAAACATATTTTTTTTATTTTGATATCAATTTTGAAAACATATTGCATAAGCTTTAAGAATTACCAATTGAAAGTTGAATTAAGCTTAGCATATACATTGTGCTTCAATAGATCACATATATGTATGAAAAGATAATACCAATAGAAATTGATATAATTTAAATTTGAAGGCATTCATACATACAATCAAAATATGAGTATATAAAAATCATATTGATACCAATTGAAAATATCCAATGATACCAATTGAAGAGTAAGCTTATCATATACTCTACCATATGAAAATTTGCACTAGTTAATATGAAAATGTTTTAAAACTAGTACGGAATCCTTCAAGTAAGGAATAAAGCAAAAATGTCAATTAATCTCAATATTCCTTTAAATCATGAAGACATGAAAATCATCACACATTTTTTATTAAAAAAACAAAATTTATATTTCAAGATATATGTATGTTTTGATAACAGAATAAGTATACATATATATCCCTTAAACACAATTGAGTCTATATAAATAGATTTGCATTAAAGGAAAATGACTCAAGAGGTATACATGTATATCTTAAAGTTTGGCAAAATACACATATACATGAAATGAAAACACATGATCATAAAACAAATCTAAAAAGTGGGAATACAAGTTTAAAAATGTATGGATCAACAAAACCAAGCAATACAAGCACATTTCATGGGTTCAAATAAGCATTCAAGCACAAATATAAATAGATTTATTTGTGGCCCATGATATGTACAAGTATAAATCCTAGTGTTGACAAAAACTAACATTTAAACTAATATTCAATACATGAAGCATCAAATCTTTTAGATCACAAAAGAATTTATCCATATAATTGAAATAAAGTAGGATCATGTGGATAACCTTATAAATTAATAGAAGAATAGATAACTAGTTTAATTTGATTTTGAATAACTAGTTAAAGATCCTTCAAATAACATCAAATCATATGTTTTTCATAAAACATAACTAGATACATAAAAATTTAAGCACTCATGGTCTATAAGGCTCAAAATGATTTTAACAAAAGTGTGAGTGTTAAACGATCATGTAAATGGCATTTTTATGAAAATGGTCAATGAAGCTCAAAAAGATCATAAGTCACATTTTTAACAATTCAACTCAAAATCATTTTTCATAAAATCAACAAACTTCTAGGTATATGTATGATTTATCCAATTCTAACAATATGCATACATATCCCAAATATAAAAGAGTCTATTAATGATGTTTGCATGAAGGCAAGAAACTCACGGGTATACATGTATATTTATTAGATTTGAATTAATAATACATATACATGAAGTAAAGCAAAAAATAGGCAAAGCATGTATAAATGAGAATCATCAAAACTAGACTATACATATGCATATAGTGGATACAAATGAGCATGAAGTTCAATTATATATGAGTCAATTGTAGTTCACTATTCATATATGTATAAATGCGGGTTTGACACATTCTACATCTAAGCATGTAAATACCATATGAAGCACAAAAATACATAAAACATGAACATGCTCAAAATAATATGAATGAACAAGCATGAACATAAATAAAATGGGAGTTTAGAGATTGTTACCAACTCCAAAGCTCCAATCATGGTGGTTGTCCCACCAAAATCTCCTTGATAGCGATGCATCAATAAGTGTGTCCATCATATCCAATTGCATCCACTACCAAGGCACCAAATCTCTCACGTCTTGAGAGATCCCTCACCTACATCAAAAACATGGGGTGGAGGTTTTGGTACCCATTTTTGCTTGGGTCCTTTGGGGTTAGACTTGTAAGGAACCCAAAATCTTTCATTCTTAGCAAAATTAAAATGATCTAATCTATCATAACAATATTTTGCTAAATGGCCTTTGCGGCCACAATGTGTACATATGTACACCTTAGTATGCTTATGTGAGTGTGTATGATCATGGTGTGCAACATAAGCATGATGATATGCATGAATAGATAGAGTTTGTTTCTTTGAAAACATAGACTCCAATCTAGTATGATTGAATGCACAAGAGTTCAAGGTTAAACTCAAATTATTAATTTTATTTTTCAAAACATTAATCTCACAAGAGGTGGCATGTAAAGCATGGTGAGATATATGATCATTTTTCTTTTTCTTTTGAGAAACATAATCCTTTTTATTTTCACAAATTTTTTTTTAAAGACTTGTTTTCTTGAAAAACAACTTCCTTTTGAGTTTCCACCAAAATAATTTTATCTTTCAAAATAGTGTTTCCTTCACAAAGATCATTTAATTTGGACATTAAGGAAACATTCTCATTATTCAAAACATCCTTTTCTTTTTCTAAACATGCAATTTTAGTTTTAAAAGAATCGTTCTCTTTTAGCATGCAATCAAAATTCTTTTTAATTTTCTTATTATCTTTTTCTAAGCATGCAATGTTATTTCTAAAAGAATCATGTTCTTTATGCATGCAAGCAATGTTCTTTTTCAAATTTTTATTTTTCTTTTTAAGCACGTCATATTTTTCAAGCACAAGATGACAAAAGGTAGTAAGCTCATCATATGACATGTCTTCATCATCGGATTCGGTGTTTACCTCAAGGGGGTTATCCCCTTGGACCATATAGCAGTTGTTGGAGGTGTTGCTTCCAACGTCCGAATCGCTCCTGGCATAATATAGATCCTTTTCGCCAAGGGAGGTGATGATGTTCCAAGCTACAAAAGCCGATTTAACATTAGAAACCCTAGATAAATAATCATCATTTAGGGTTGACTTTAAAGCATGAAGGGCTTTTGCATTAGCCTCAATGTACTTGCTATCATTAATATAAGAATCTTTAATTGTAGCAAGATAAACATGAATACCTAAGGCCTTGAGGTACATAGACATCTTAACCTTCCAAATTTGGATGTTAAGAATGTCAAAGGTGGGTGGTGACATGAACTCCATAGTGTGTGTACAAAATTTTATGATTAGCCTACAAATGAGGATCTTTAACTCTAGGTTGTTAGACCCAATATCAAGAGCACTAGCTCTGATACCAATTGTAAGTTCACCTAGAGGGGGGGTGAATAGGTGATGGCTAATCTAATGGTCACTTAATACCAAATGATGCGAAATTAAATACAATTATGACCTAAATAAACTTTTACACTAAACACCACGTATAACCAAAGAGTGTTGCCGAATTCCCCGTGAAGGGCTCTGGACAAACTCCTCTAGATTCCCCTTGAAAGGGTTGAGGTGCCGCGTTGGCTCTCTTGGTTGAATACAAGTGTTAGCAAGCAATCCCAAGCAATATAACAATTAAGCACAAATGAATATATCAAGCATATAAAGATAGACAATAATTGAATGCAAGATATAAATAAGGGAGAGAGAGAGAGAAATGGCAATCGCAAACACAAAGGGTTTGTTTCGAGGTTCGAGCACACTTGCTCTACATCCCCGCCTTCGACACACGAAGGATTTCCACTATGCAAGATCCCAATGGATCTCTCCTTGGTGCCGCAACACCTACAAGCCCTCGGACTCCCTAGTCCCGTACACACGCAAGCTCACTAACTCGCCGAGACCGCACCTCAAACCACCGAGTTCACACAAGAACTCTAAACCACCGCGAACACACTTGTCCACCTCCTCAAAGAACAAAGAAGAAATCTCTTGGTGATCTAAAACACTTTGATCACCAATTACAAACTCTCACAACACAATCCTATGGATAGGTAAGGCAATGGATAGCTCAAGTGATTGTGAGAAAAGCAAGAATTGAATCTAAGGTGAAAAACTCAAGAAATCACTTTAAACACTCTTGATAAAATCTTTCCTTTTGATTGGAAATATTAGCTCTCAAATTTGTGGAGAAAAACTCTTTTAAGAGTATAAGAAAAACTGGCTCAAAGCTCTCCTAAAATCTTGGCTCAAAACAATGACCAAACCCCAAAATTTATAGGCCAGAAAAATATAGCCGTTGGGGTCTGTCAGGCCTGCCGGTCGACCCGGCCGGTCGACCCCCAACGGTCAAAAATCCGACCGTTGGAGCCTCCGGTCGACCCGCCCGGTCGACCCAAAAGAACAGAGAGCACTGCTCTCAGTTCCGGTCGACCCGCCCACTGAACTGCCAGACGTGCACGGCTCTGTGCACGTCGGTCGACCCTTGCGGTCGACCTGCCCTTGGTTCCGGTCGACCCGCCCGGTCGACCCGTAAGCCAGTTCTGGGTCAGCACTTGGGAGAAAAATTGTTAGAGATAGTCTTGTATTTTCTAAAACTTTACCAAATACAAAAATAAGATATTTTGAACTTATTAAAGCATAGAGTGTATGGATATGGTCCACTACACAATCAAGATGAAATATTTATGTTTTTGACATTAAGCTCTAAACTTGGTTTTGATTAAAAGATAAGTATATGAGAAACACCAAAAACCAAACTTGTATTTTTTCAAAATGAAAAATCTTTTCTAAACTAAAAAATCTTTTATGAAAACAATTCTATCAAGAGTATGTTGTATATGTACTTGAGCAATCCACCACTAATCTATCCTTTACATTTTTAACTAAAAACAAACTAAAATCTTATACCTAGACACAAGTCTTGATCTTGAAGTCTTCTCATTATCTTGACTTGGTCCAAGCTTGATCCAAAAGCTCCTTGGATCACACCGTACTAGCTCCAAATCTTGACATTTTATCCTTTGTTGAGCTATGCACCTACTAAGATCTTGATAATGAATCTGTCACTAATTAAACACAAGATCATTAGTAAACATAACTTCATGAGTTGATCATCATCAAAACTAGGGTGATAGGCCTTTGGGCCAACAGTCTCCGGACTGAGGACCCCATCGGCTTTAGCCTTTTGTGATCTCCGACGACGGAAGCTTCGTCTCTAGGCTCCAGTCGCTCCTCCACCCCGTCTTCCCATCGCGATCCGACTCCCGACAACGGATCCCTCCTCCTTAGTCTTCCTCATCATCTTTGCATCTCTATCGACATCTCAAGTCAACCACGGATCTATGTAAGATTCAATTATAGCCAAATCTAGTTTTTTTTTTGTGATTTATTAATCTAGGTTTTTCTTATTTAGCTTAAGCAAAATGATTTATTTTTATTTGTTTCCTTTTCAGTTGGAAACAATCAACAGGAAGAAGGCCACAGTGACACTGTGACAGTGTTGTGTTAAACTACTTGGATTTTTGAAAAAATCAAAGTTAAAGGAAAATATTCGTAGACAGGTAGGTAGCATTTTAGCAACTTGTATTTTGAATAATTGATTTTGTTTTCTTGAATTTCTTCCTGTTGAGTGTTAAACAGATGAAATAATATAAAATTCAAGTTTAAAGGTCATCCTTCACATGAGAAATTAGTCAAATTACACAAAACACTGAAACAGGTTATACAGCTCTTTCTTGTGATTTTCTTAATGCTCAGTTGCTTTGCTCTAATTTCTTTTGCACTTAAAACTGATCACTGATCAGTTATCACTTTAATCTTCATCTTAGAAACTAGAAAGTTTAGGTAATTCAGTAATTGCATATGTTTTAAATTAAAGCTGCTTAAGTGCTTAAGCATATATTTAATATTTTTCTTCTCTCTAGTCTAGGGCATCACCCAAAGGAAATTTGAAAAATGAAAGAGAGCTCTAGGCCTCCATTGGCACCGTCAAGCTCCCGACCTCCTTCTTCGGGGCCATCAACCTCCTGGCCTCCTTTAGCACCATCAAGCTCCCGACCTTCTTTGGCACCATCAACTGCACCTCAAGCATCCCCGCCGCCTCCCGAACAGTTGACAACTGGCTCATCTTCAGGTTCAGTTGAGGTTAGTTGATTAATTTTAAGCTTTTCTAAATTTTAATTTACTGAAATTCTAAATCTTGAAAATTTAAAATATATGATAATAATTACTTATCTAAATTTAATTTGTCTGTAGGTTGATCAAGGAAAGAATCCAGCGGAGTCTCAGCCTACTAACAAAATCAAGAGAAAGAGCTTAAGGAAAAGATCTACGGTATGGTTGCATTTTAAAACTTTTCAAGAAAATGGACATGCTAATGCTGAGTCCAAACTTTGGACTGTAATATTGTTGTTTAGCCTGTTTTGGATTTGGACTGTACTATTTTTGGCTGGCCCTTGTGTATGGCCAGTATGGGGGCCTCTCTTTTGTTGATACATATGGGGGCTCTTTTGTTGATGCATATGGGGGCCTCAGCCTCTCTTTCAGTCTTTTGTTGATGCCTGACTGCCTCTTGTTAGTTGTTTCATTTTTATACAATTATACCTGCTGGCTGCTATAACTGAACCAGGGACATTATTGATTTATATGGGGCCTCTCTTTTGTTACTAACTTACTATTACTCAAAGCAATGTTTAATTGTTCAATGTTCAGTGTATGGCCAGTATGAGGGCCTCTCTTTTGTTGATACATATGATTGCCTGGCCCTTGTGTGTTGTGTCTGATTGCCTGGCCCTTGTGTCTGATTGCCTGGCCCTTGTGTCTGATGTATATGGGGCCTCTCTTTTGTTGATACATATAGTTTGCAAACCTGTGATGCCTGATTGCCTGGCCCTTGTGTATGGCCAGTAAGGGGGCCTCTCTTTTGTTGATACATATGATTGCCTGGCCCTTGTGTCTGATTGCCTGGCCCTTGCCTGGCCCTTGTGTCTGATGTATATGTGGCCTCTCTTTTGTTGATACATATAGTTTGCAAACCTGTGATGCCTGATTGCCTGGCCCTTGTGCATGGCCAGTATGGGGGCCTCTCTTTTGTTGATACATATGATTGCCTGGCCCTTGTTCGGTGTAATTTTCGGTTTGCAAACCAGACCGAAAATCGCAGATCGTATTCGGTTCGGTGTAATTTTCGGTTTGAATGAAGTTCGGTTCGGTTCGGTTCTGAACATGCTATGTTTTGGACCGGTTTGCAATTTTGTAAAGAAAAACTGTACCGCACCGCCCGATGCTCACCCCTAACGAACCTAGAAGTTCACCTCCTCAAATTCAAGATGAAACACTTTGATCACCTAAAAAATACTCTCACAACAACTCTCCTATAGGATTGATATAGCAATGGAAAGCTCAAGTATGTGTGAGAAAAACTTGGATAGAATTATGGTGAAAAACTCAAGAATTCTTTTTTGAAAACCACTCTTGAAAACTCTCCATTTGATATGGAAGTTTTAGCTCTAAAACAAGTGGAAAAAACTTCTTAGACAGATAGGAAAAACTAGCTTGAAAACCCACTTCAAATCTGGTTGAAAACAGCCCAAAACAGCCCCATATAAATAGGCTCTAAAAACTAGCCATGGGGACAACTCAGCAGGAAATCCTACTGTCGGTCGACCGGCCGGTCGACCGACAGTGGTCGAATTTTCGACCGTTGGGAAAAGCGGTCGACCGATACTGGGCATTGACCTAACGGTCGACCGGGGCAGATCCAGAGAGCAAACCTCTCTGGACGGTCGACCGTGCGGTCGATCGGCCCTGGCTGTGAGCGTTTTGTGCACGTCGGTCGACCGCCCGGTCGACTGACTTCTGGCTCGGTCGACCGCCAGACAGCCTGGTCAGCAAATGTTTGGGATTAAAAACTTGGTCTTTTTACCTTCAATAAAATCTCATAAATTCTCATAAATTCTAAAAAAATAGGTTCATTAACATACTTTGATATACAAACATGTTTGATTAAAAATTAATACATATTACAAATAATTTGAATCATTTTTGTGATATAGAAATTTTGGCTTTAAACAAAAATCTGAATTTTTCAAAAACAATCTCCAAATTGAAAAACGATTTTTTTTCAAAACTTCTCCAAATACAAAAACAAGATATTTTAAACACTTTTGAAGCTTAATGTGTATGGATGTGATCCACTGCACATATGACATGAAATATCTATGTTTTTGACAATAAGCTCTAAAATAAGTTTTGATAAATCCAAAACGATATTTTTCTAAACACAAAACTATCTTTTGAAACCACATATAAATTTTGTGTGTGTGTATATGAACTTGAGCAATCCACCAACTAATTTATCCTTTAAATTTTATCTAAAAACAAATCTTGACACTTAAAAAACCCGACACAAGTCTTCTTGAGAATCTTCTCTTGAAAATCTTCTTCTCCTTCTTGACTTGGTCCAAATCTTGATCAAACGAGCTAGACTCCTCTTGAGTACCTGATGAGATCTTGATGCGCAAGCTCTTGAATATACATGTGCTAGCTCCAAATTTTGACTTTGAATCTTTTGTCTAAGCTAAACACCTACTAAGATCTTGCTCAAATATCTGAGACTAAATAAACACAAGATCATTAGTATTATAACTATATGAGTTAATCATCATCAAAACTAGAGTGATGGGCCTTTGGGCCAACAATCTCCCCCTTTTTGAGATGACAAAGCTTATAAAGTTATATATGCATGGATTAAAGTTAAGCTTCATTGAAGCTCCCCCTTAACTCATGCATGACAATAAACATAAATATATTCAATGAAGTGCATAAAACTAAACAAACATATATGCATAAATAAGGAGATAAACATGCATAGACTCACCCAATTCTTCTCCCCTTTTTTGCATAAACAAAACATATATGCATAAAATAAACATGCATATATAAACTCTCAAAATCCTTCTCCCCTTTTCGTCAATTCATCAACAAAGGGACGAAAATAAATCAAACAATAAAGATATATATACGATATACATTCATGAAGAAGAGAGACGTGAAGTTAGCTCCCACTGCATACATGCATTACATGAAGAAGGGATGACAAGACTCTAACTCATATAAAGCATAATATACAATGCATAAGTGGATATGTTAAACCCCCCTACACACGTGTATCACATAAAGAAGAGATGTCAAGCTCCTCAATATAAAATACAGTCAACATGAATCTATATATAGAAGAGATGTTAAGCTCCCCTTGCATATAGGCAATACATATCAACAAATTTTGAAATCACTTCAAAAACAAATTTTGAAATCTCTTAAGTCAACAGAATAAATTTTGAGATACCACTTGTAAATAAACAAAATTTTGAGATACCACTTGTAAATAAACACAATTTTAAAATATCACTTGTAGATTATTGATACCACTAGAAATATCTTGTAAATTTTTGATACCAATTAAAAGGTAAAATATGAAGTATATTTTGATATCAATAGAAATACCAATTTAAAACAATGCATAAGCTTATAAAGATACCAATTTACATTTAAATTTAAGTCAAGCTTAGCATAAACATAAGTTGTGCTTAAACCATGTAAGGATATTGTAAATCAAGCACAATAAAAACATATATATATGTATGAAAAAGAAAATACCAATTAAAATTGATATTTATTTAAGATTTTGAAGCATACTTATATAGAAACAAATATGAGTATACAAACATAAGATTCCATGAAGAGCATATGTATAACTCATAACTATCCACCCTATTCATGCACATGTTTAAATAGATTTTCAATTTAGAGCATATAAGGCATGGTCGCCCAACCATCCGCCCTTTAAGGGTAGAAGTTTTCAAAACTAAGATTTAAAAATAGTTATAAATTGAAAACACTACCAAATGAAGAATAGATAACTAGTTAAAGTAATTTTTGAAAAATTAGTTAAAAATCCTTCAAAATATGAAACCAAATCATATATCCCATGAATCAAAGCTAAATGCACAAAAATTGACACTCAAAATCTATAAAGCTCAAAAATGTTCTCATGAAACAAAGTCATGAGTAAACAAAAATAATATGAGTGCACAAGAATCATGTGATTAGCATATTCATGAAAATAATCAATAAAGCTCAAAATACCAAAGCATCATAAAATTTTTTCTTAAAAACAAACTTCAAGGTATATGTATGTTTTATCCAAAACTAAAAATATGCATACATATCCCAAACACAAAAGAGTCCATAATAATATTTGCATGAAGGCAAGTGACTCAAGGGTATACATGTATATTTATAAGTTTTAGATAAAAAAATAGCATATACAAGAAGCAAAACATGCACAAAGATATGGAAGACAAGTACAAATGAGAGAATCATCAAAACTAGGTTATACATGTATATGTAATGAGTACAAATGAGCAATGAGGCACAAATATGTAATAATCAAGTGTAGCTCACTACTTGTACAAGTTTATACACAAGTTTTAATGAAAAGTTCATCTAAACAAGTATTCACAACATAAAGCATAAAACCAAAACATGCTAAAAACATTTATATGAAAGCATGTAAACTAAATGAGAGTTTAGAGATAGCTACCAAACTATATGAACTATTCTCCAAGTCTCCAAAACATGGTGGTCCTCCCACCAATCTTCCTTGATAGTGATGCATCAATTTGGTGTGTCCATCTAGCCTATGCATCTACCACCTAGGCACCAATCCTCTCACGTCATGTGAGAGTCCACACCTACATCAAACACAAGAGGTGGGAATTTTGGTACCCATTTTCTTTTGGGTACACGGGGGTTAGTAAAGGAACCCAAACATTTTTATTTGCAAACTTTAAAGAATTTATTCTATCATAGTAAAATCTTGCAAGATGGCCTTTGAAGCCACAATGTGTACATTTGTATACTCTAGCATGCATATGAGAATGAGTGTGATCATGATGTGCAAAGTGTGCATATGTATGCTATGGGTTATGTGCGTGAACATGTGGAGCTTGTTTCTTTTGAAACAAGGTTTTCAATCTATAATGGTTGAATGGACAATTGCTCAAAGTTGAGCTTAAACAATTTATTCTATTTTTCAAAAATTGAATCTCATTTTTATCAATAGTAGCATGAAGAGCATGACAAGAATGAGAATCAACAATTTTTTTCTTTTTAGAAACATTTTCCTTTTCTTTTGAAATAATTTTTCTTTTCAAAGAGTTATTTTTTTCAAAGCAATTTCTTTTTCTTTTTACACCAAAGAGATTTTATTTTTCAAAGATTTATTTCCTTCACAAATATCATTTAATTTTGAAGTCAAGAAAATATTCTCCTTTTTTAAAAATTCATTTTCATTTGAAATGCATTCAATTTTATTTTGAAAAGAATCTTTTTCTTTTAAAATAGAATCATATTTATTTTTCAATCTTTTATTATCCTTTTTAAGCAAATCATATTTTTTAAAAGTTCTTGACAAAATAAAGCAAGCTCATCATATGACATGTCAACATCCTCATCAAGCTCGGATTCAAAATTTACCTCAATGGGGTTATCCCCTTGGACCATGTAGCATATGTTGGAAGCATCACTTCCATCATCTGAGTCGCTCCTCACATAGTATTACTTTTGTTCGCCAAGAGAGACTATAGTGTGATTAGTCTCTAATTTTGCATAATTATCATCACATTCTCATATTTATTTAATGTTAAATTTTGCTAATAAAGCTTTGGTTGCTTCAATCTAGGTCCATGGTGTGCAAATGAAGAAGAAGACCTAAATCACCATTTAATTAGTGATTAAAAGCCTACCAATTAGCCATTGACTTTAGAGTGAAGATTTTGTCAGCCCAGGGAGTCAAATCGCAAATCCAGGAGGTCTAATTGATAGGAGACAAACTGGGCGACGCGCTGCCTGAAGCCAGGCGCGTTTCCGTGGCCCTTTGGACGCGCGCGCGCCTGCGCTTTGGGCCACGTGCTTCCCACGTGGCCCCCTTTCCCCTGGTGCCTATAAATATCCCTCTGGGGTCTTCAGTTTAGAGATCCAGAGTTAGAGCAAGTTGTGTAGTTTTATTTTTAGTTTGTAGTTGTTGTTGTTGTTCTTCTTCTAGTTCTAACTTTAGCCATTAGAGTGAGAGAGAGAGAGTGTGTACAAGTTGTATTGGAAGGTGACAAGATAATACAAGTAATTACTTCTCTTTCTTCTTTCCATTTACTAGTTGTTTTCAATTGCTTTCATTTGCTTTTACATTCTTACTTTAGTATAACTCCTTCTCTTTATCTCTTTTCTTTTGTTGTTCTTTTCTTCACCATGTGTAACTAACTCCTCCATTGCATGGCTAACTAACTACTAACCCACTAATGTTTAACTACTTGATTGATAACCCGCATGAGTCAATAGTGTCAAACAAGCCTTGTGCAAACGAGAGTATGGCATCTTAAGACGAGGGTTCTAACTCTAACTTACCTCCAAGTATTTACCTTCTTATATTTCATACTTAAATGTTTTTTTTGATGATCTATGAGTTTTGTACTTTGCTTGTTGTTGTAAGTTAGAGACTTTCCTTTTAACTTTGCCGATACCATTAGTGCACTCGTGTCTTCCCGTATTCTCGCCTTCTAATAAATCTTGATATGGGAATGTCCGAGTTTTTGCCGTGTAAAGCAAGGTTATAGGAAGAACTTTCACTCGATTTCCACGTGAATAGTTCCATTGCATAAGGGGTAAGCTTGCCTATGATTCATCGTGAGGCACGTCTTCAAGAAGTTAGGGATTAGTGGGAGCAATTAGTAGAAAGTTAGCCACGCGTTTTTACCATTAAGAAAAACCCACTTTTACAAACCACCAAAACATTTTTCAACAATTCTTGAAACAACTTGTTTTCACTTTTCAATTCTTTATTTGGAAACAAAGAACATTCTCTTTTCTTGAACATAAAAGCCGCATCAAGCTTCCATCGCTCTCCCTGCTTGTGGATACGACCCGTATAGCCACTTCGCTACTACGGAAGAATCGCAAAAGCAGTAACTTCGACCCACTCCCTTTCTACTTTTCTTGTGCTTGCTTTTTGCCGTTCAAATTTTGGCACCGTTGCCGGGGAGGGAACGGCTTTATTGTTCACTACTAAAGATTGTTCTTTTTGTGTGTAGGAGAAGTACCAAGGAGCTCACTATCACGGGAAGCGAAGGAGGTGGCCAAGGACATTGCGCGAGGATTCATTTGCCCTCGGAAAAATTCGTGTGAAAGCGAGTTTTTCCGATTAAAGTACTAACAAACTCGTTTGCAGGGTTGCCGAACGCCGCTAAAAAAAAATTGCTTTCTAAATTTTTTAGTTTCCTTGGATGCTTCACCATATGCATGTGTAGTAAATTCAACAGAAATTCACTTGTTGCTTAATTGAAATTTGGATTAGACTTTTGCATTTAGGCACGTGTCTATTTCAATTCATTTCAATTTCTGTTGGAGAGTGCTGGAGACAAGGTACGTGTGCATTCATATAGAATAGGACCAACATTTTGAAGTGATTTACCGCTTTGAGTGTTACCTTGTTGTGAATAAACTGTACACTTGCACAATTGACTTTAAGGACAAAACCCAAATAAACAAGATAAAGTGGGGATTTCATCACCCTTCCTTAGCCCAAAAACCATCTCCAAGTGCACTCACACTTTTCCAAGCCTTAACTAAAAATCAATAGACGTTGGCCCTAGGGACATCTCGGACTCACTAAGAGATTAACCGAGGTTGGAAATTGTAAGAACTATACTCCTGCAAAATCAGTGTCTAAGGAAAGTGGATTGAGAGGTAAAGCCTCGAAAGCTCCGTGGTTTGGCGTAATTAGGCCCGTGGCTCCGCCAGGATACCTCCCCCCGAGCTTTGCCCTTTCCTGGCCGATTAGCTTGTAATCGAGTTCCTACAACAACCTTCCCCGGAGAATCGACCAGTTAGGAGTCGTCTAGGTCCAGGTATCTTAGACTAAGGCTTGTGGTTGTTTTTCTTTCTTTTGTTTGTTTTTATTTCTTTTTCGATTGTTTGTTGTCTTCACGTTGGTTGTGGTGTGCTATATGCAAGAGTGAGTGAGAGATCCGTCAACTTCTAAATTAATAAGAAACACTTCTCTACCCTTACATCCAGAACCGGTGATGGCGTCACTTCAGGATAGATACCCGATCAGAACTTCACTTCCATCTTGCATAAAACTTCCTGAAGCAAACGGCAATAATTTCGAGTTGAAACCCCAATTCATTAACACTCTTCCCAAATTTCATGGTTTAGAATCAGAGGACGCATACTTCTTTGTTAGGGAATTTGAAGAAGTATGCCTCATGATGCGTATACCCCAGCTAGGAGATGACGCCGTTAGGTTATGTTTCATCCCTTTTTCCCTAAAGGACCTAGCTAAGAAATGGTTGTACAGTTTGGCAGCAGATTCAGTCACGACGTGGAATGATTTCTTCAAGGCCTTCTTGAAGAAATTCTACCCAATTCACTAAACTGTCCTCATTAGGAAGAACATCATGCAGTTTAGGTAGGAACCGAGCGAACCATTTTGGAGATACTTTGAGCGATTCAAAGATCTCCTAGCTCAGTGCCCTCATCACGGCGTGGAGAAATGGCGTCAGAGCCAGATTCTTTACGATGGTCTAGACTATCAAACGAAAACCCTTTTAGAGACCATGTGTCAGGGAGGGTTCTTGCAGAAGGATGAGAATCAGGATTGAGATTTATTTGAGGATTTAGCTGAGAAAACCTTGCAATGGGAGCCAGCCTCGGAGAAACCTAGGAATTCACAATCTATAGCTTCAAGAGGAGGGCTCCTATCTCTAGAATCATCCATAGCTGCCGAGGCTAAGATTGCTACCCTAATGAGAAGGATAGAGGCTCTGAAAACAAAAGAGCCTGCCAGTGTCAACCAGGTCAACCCACCACCAATTCACAATCCGGGTTGTTCATATTGTCAGGCCCCAAACCATGTCTTTGAAGAGTGCCCCATTTTCCATGCCCAATAAATTCCACTGGAACACATGAACGCGGCTTACTCATGGCCGCCTCACAACCCCTACTCGCAGACCTACAATCCCGGTTGGAGGAATCACCCAAATTTCTCCTGGACCCCTAACAATCCTCCCAGGCCTAATTTTTCCAACAACTTTCACCATCCTACTCCACCAACTTTTCCCAGTCAAGCCCCAGCTTCCTCCTCCCAAAGCTCACCAATGGAAAAGAAAATCAGTAAATTGGAGGAGAGCATAGAGGCTTTCATAAAGTCCCAAGCTGCTTTCATGCAGAATCAGGGACAAACTTTGAACAATCATTCACAGGCCATATCAAGGTTGGAAATGCAGATGAGCCAGTTAGCTAGCTCCCTAAGTGAAAGACCTAAAGGTACTTTGCCTAGTCAGCCGCTAGTTAACCCAAAAACCTCCAACCAAGCATATGAAGTTCAGGATCCATCAATTAACTAGTGTAATGCTGTTCACACACTGCGATCTAGAAAGAAGGTAGACAACCAGGTTTACCAACAGAAAAGTCCAGTCCATCCCAATCCCACTCCTGCCTCCACCTCTGCTAGTTCCTCCCAATCCACTCCACAAACATCTGACGAGGACAAAGCTGCTGAACTAGTTCATAAGCCTGTAGCACCCTTTCCCAATAGGCTTAGGAACAACAATAAAAATATGCACATGGAGAAAATGCTAGAGATGTTCAATCAGGTCAAATTGAATGTGCCACTTCTTGACGCTATCCTACAAGTCCCGGCTTATGCCAAATTTCTTAAGGATATGTTACAAAGAAGAGAAAGACCAATGTGCCCAAGAAAGTGTTCTTGGCCACTAATATAAGCGAAATTCTGTCTGGTCCCATTCTAGTGAAATACAAGGATCCCGGATGTCCCACCATTTCCTGCACCATAGGACAGACCGAAATCAGTAGAGCGCTTCTTGACCTGGGAGCAAGTATCAACTTGCTATCTCTCTCAGTATACCAGCAACTTGGGTTGGGCGAGCTAAGCCCAACTCGAGTCACCATTCAGCTAGCTGACCGATCTGTGAAGATCCCGAAGGGGGAAATCACAGATGTCCTCATCCGGGTCAGAGATTTATTTACCCCGTTGACTTCATTGTGCTTGAGACCCAACCTGTGTCCAATCTTAGGTCTCAAACTCCCGTCATCTTAGGGCGCCCATTCCTTGCTACAGCTAATGTCATAATCAACTGTAGGAACGGGTCCATGCGATTGACTTTTGGAGACATGACGAAGGAAGTCAATGTTTTCAATCTTGGAAGACAACCTAGGGATGTCAATGATCAGACGTTTGAGGTCAATTCTATTGAAAACCTGACCAGTGAGCATGAGGAGAGTATGGAGACAGAAACTGAGGTAGAGTTTGATCTAGAGGCTGAGGATTTTAGTCTAGACCAGATCATAGATTCAGCAGTGGATTGGGCGTCAAACCCAAGTGTACCCCATCCTAGGATTGAAAGCCCAGAGATTGCCTCCAATGAAGCAACACATTCCCTAGAGCTTAAAGCCTTGCCTGAACATCTCAAGTACGCCTACCTGGGCGGAAAGGACACCTTGCCAGTCATCATAGCATCATACCTGACTGAGCAACAAGAGTACAGCTTAATGTCTATTCTGAAAAGACATAGGGAAGCCATTGGATGGACGATGAAGGACATCAAGGGATAAGTCCAGCCATAGTACAACACAGAATCCATTTAGTCGATGAAGCAACCCCTAGGAGGGACCCACAACGTAGGCTTAACCCTCTCATGCAAGAGGCAGTTAAGGCTGAAATTCTGAAACTATTAGATAATGGGATAATTTATCCCATTTCTGATAGTCAATGGGTTAGCCCTGTTCATGCGGTCCCAAAGAAGGGGCTGGCTTTACGGTGGTAGAAAATGAGGAAAAAGAGTTGGTACAAACAAGACTGCCTACCAAGGTTCGTGTTTGTATCGACTACAGGAAGTTGAATGCAGCTACCCGTAAAGACCACTTCCCGCTACCCTTCATCGACCAAATGCTTGAGCGTTTGGCTGGACATGACTGCTTTCTAGATGGGTACTCGGGATACAATCAGATCCCCATTGCGCAGAAGACCAGGAAAAGACGACGTTCACCTGCCCGTTCGGAACCTTTGCTTATCGGCGCATGCCTTTTGGATTGTGCAATGCTCCCGTAACGTTCCAACGGTGCATGCTTAGTTTGTTCTCTGACATGGTGGAACCTTTTCTTGAGATTTTCATGGATGACTTCTCCATCTACGGAGATTCATTTGATCAGTGTCTTCATCACTTAGAGTTAGTGCTACAAAGATGCATTGAGAAGAACCTAACTCTAAACTGGGAAAAATGTCACTTTATGGTGAGACAGGGGATTGTCTTGGGCCATGAGATTTCGAGGAGAGGCATAGAAATGGATAAGGCTAAGGTAGAAGTGATTGCTAAGCTTCCACCACCCAAAAGCATCAAGGATATTAGAACCTTTTTAGGGCATGTTGGGTTCTACCGACGGTTCATTAAGGACTTTAGCAAAATCGCGAGGCCCTTAACCAACCTGCTTGCTAAGGACGTGCCCTTTGATTTCAACGATGAATGTTTCAAGTCATGGGGGAAGCTTAAGCAAGAACTGATTTTTGCACCTATCATTTCTGCTCCTAATTGGGCCCAGCCATTTGAAATCATGTGTGATGCATCTGATTTTGCTATTGGCGTTGTTCTAGGACAGCGCATCGATAATAGGCAGCACATGATCTACTATTCGAGTAGGACCTTGAATGACGCCCAACAGAACTATACAATGACTGAGAAGGAATTCTTGGCCGTTGTCTTTGCGTTAGAAAAGTTCCGGCCTTACTTGTTAGGATCGAAGACGGTGATTTTTACTAATCACTCGGCTCTGAAATACCTCATGACCAAAAAGGAACCAAAAGCCCGACTGATTTGATGGATCCTTTTACTTCAAGAATTTGACTTAGAAATCCGGGATAAACGAGGTATAGAAAATGTGGTCGCTGATCATCTCTCATGAATTCCGAATGCACCAACCATCCAAGCTCCGATCAACGAGGATTTCCCAGACGAGCACATCCTAGCCATTCTTAAGGAACCCTGGTATGCGGACATCGTTAATTACCTGGCCACGGGACAATTACCCGTTGACTGGACAAAGCAATACCAAGACCGCTTCTTTGCCCAAGTATGGTACTTCTTCTGGGAAGAACCGTATCTTTCTAAGTATTGTCCCGACCAAATAATTAGACGATGCATACCCGAGGAGGAACAGAGGAGTGTGCTCAGCTTTTGCCATGACCTTGCATGCGGAGGACACTTCGGTCCCCGCAAGACTGCAGAGAAGGTTCTACAAAGTGGGTTCTACTGGCCCACTTTGTTCAAAGACTCATATCATTTTTGCAAGTCATGCGCAAACTGTCAGAAGATCGGGAAAATTTCTAGAAGAGACATGATGCCCCTGAACCCGATCCTTGAAGTTGAAATTTTTGATGTTGGGGTATCGATTTCATGGGGCCATTCCCCAACTCCTTCGGCAACCAATTCATTTTGGTTGCTGTAGATTATGTCTCTAAGTGGGTAGAAGCTGTGCCAACTAAGACGAATGACAACAAAGTGGTTGTCAAATTTCTCAAAGATAACATCTTCTCCCGCTTTGGCACCTCCAGAGCGATAATTAGTGATAATGGATCACATTTCTGCAACAGAGTTTTTGAAGCTCTGATGCGAAAATATTCCATCAATCACAAGTTATCCACTCCGTACCATCCCCAGACAAATGGGCAGGTAGAAGTCACCAATCGACAACTCAAGCTCATTCTGGAAAAGACTGTCGAACAAAACCGAAAGGATTGGTCGGTTAAGCTCAATGATGCATTGTGGGCTTACCGCACTACTTTTAAGAAAGTTCTGGGGATGTCTCCTTATAGAATCGTGTTTGAAAAAGCCTGTCATCTGCCAGTAGAGTTAGAACATCGGGCCCTCTGGGCAATTAAGCAACTCAACTTTGACCTGACCAAGGCCGGTGAACTTAGAAAACTGCAGATTTCAGAATTAGAGGAGATACGGAATGAAACTTATGAGAATGCACGAAGCACCAAGAGCAGAACTAAACTTTTTCATGACCAAATCATAACCCGAAAAAACTTTGCACAGGGAGATAGGGTTCTGCTGTACAACTCTAGGCTTCATATTTTCGCGGGGAAGCTGAAAACTCGTTGGTCGGGACCGTTCATTGTGCGCACTGTTTTCCCACACGGTGCTGTGCTTATTGCAGATCCTAAAAACAACACGGAATTCAAAGTGAACGGGCAAAGACTGAAGCCCTTCTTGACCACTGAGCCTATGACTCCGGATGATAGTGTGCTGACTCTTTTTACCCCGTCATATACCTAACCACAACAAACATAAAAAAAATGTTTATATGATTACCCCGTGTACATTCTTTTTGACATTTCTTTAGACTATTCGCACTTGGCTGGCCCGAGTCCACGAAGACGGTGACATCATTTCTTCCCCCTATTTATTGCATTTACATTTCCATATGCATTCATTGAGGACAATGCATTAGATAGGTGTGGGGGGGTGCTAACACTTTTTCTTTTTCCTTTTATTCTTTCTTCTTCTTTCAAAAAAAAAGAGAGAGAAAAATCTCCAGATTGAAAAGAAATTTCATACTCTTTATAAAAATACCAAAAGATTGTAGGAATTACGGGAACCTTAATAATAAATCTTTATTTTTGCCTAAGTAAACAAGAAAGAATGGTTTGACTAAAAATATAGGAGGGATAAGGAAAATAATTCATACCTTTTATTTAGCCTTAGTAGAATATGCATAATTCACACACACATGCTTGGGATTTAGAGACACAACTTTAAAAATAAAAAAAAGAAAAAAAAAGGCTGATAATTGTGCCTCAAGAAGCATGATCACTCACGCCCAAATATATATATATATATATATATATATATATATATATATATATATATATATATATATATATATATATATATATATATATATATATATATATAAATCTTGATTTCGTGGCCTACTCCACTTGCATATTTGACCTGAAGGGTATTTTTCCACCTGGTGCCCTAAGACCATCTGGTTTGGGAGTCATCGGTTTGATATGTGTTACATAAGTGAAGTAGAAAGCCTAATGAAATCAAGAATAATAAGTAAATATTAATAAAATTAAATGATATTCAAAGTTGAGTTGAAAAATCCCAAGCACCTCACACTTACACATATGCATATCTATCTAAAGCAAAATAAAAGAATGAGCTAGAAGTACAAAATCCTTTCTAAATTTAAAGAAAAACCATAGTTTCTTCTTTTATGAAGGCTAAAGTATAAGAGGACTTATGAAGGTTAAACCTAATTCTTACATCATTCGGTCATTTTTACTTAGATGATTGAAAATTCTTTTTCATGAAAAAAAAAATTTATTTCTAAACAACTAACTTCTTTTCTTTACTTACTGAATTTTGTGGGTGCAATCCGCTGAAAACCCTCAGGAGACAACACTCCTCCTCTAGGGGAAACCTAGAGGTTTAAAGGCTTGTTGCACATGCTCAGTGCAACCGCGACATCTGAGAAAGTGGTATAATAATTTTCTGATTTTTGTTTTATTTTGCTCGGGACGAGCAAAAAGATAAGTATATGGGTGTGATTAGTCTCTATTTTGCATATCATCACATTCTCATATTTATTTAATGTTAAATTTTGCTAATAAAGCTTTGGTTGCTTCAATCTAGGTCCATGGGGTGCAAATGAAGAAGAAGACCTAAATCACCATTTCATTGGTGATTAAAAGCCTACCAATTAGCCATTGACTTTAGAGTGAAGATTTTGTCAGCCCAGGGAGTCAAATCGCAAATCCAGGAGGTCTAATTGACAGGAGACAAACTGGGCGACGCGCTGCATGAAGCCAGGCGCACGCGCCTGCGCTTTGGGCCACTTGCTTCCCACGTGGCCCCCTTCCCCTGGTACCTTTAAATACCCCCTGGGGTCTTCAGTTTGGAGATCCAGAGTTAGAGCAAGTTGTGTAGTTTTATTTTTAGTTTGTAGTTGTTGTTGTTGTTCTTCTTCTAGTTCTAACTTTAGCCATTAGAGTGAAAGAGAGAGAGTGTGTACAAGTTGTATTGGAAGGTGACAAGATAATACAAGTAATTACTTCTCTTTCTTCTTTCCATTTACTAGTTGTTTTCAATTGCTTTCATTTGCTTTTACATTCTTGCTTTAGTATAACTTCTTCTCTTTATCTCTTTTCTTTTGTTATTCTTTTCTTCACCATGTGTAACTAACTCCTCCATTGCATGGCTAACTAACTACTAACCCACTAATCTTTAACTACTTGATTGATAACCCGCATGAGTCAATAGTGTCAAACAAGCCTTGTGCAAACGAGAGCTATGGCATCTTAAGAGGAGGGTTCTAACTCTAACTTACCTCCAAGTATTTACCTTCTTATATTTCATACTTAAATGTTTTTTTTTGATGATCTATGAGTTTTGTACTTTTCTTGTTGTTGTAAGTTAGAGACTTTCCTTTTAACTTTGCCGATACCATTAGTGCACTCGTGTCTTCCCGTATTCTCGCCTTCTAATGGATCTTGATATAGGAATGTCCGAGTTTTTGCCGTGTAAAGCAAGGTTATAGGAAGAACTTTCACTCGATTTCCATGTGAATAGTTCCATTGCACAAGGGGTAAGCTTGCCTATGATCCATCGTGAGGCACATCTTCAAGAAGTTAGGGATTAGTGGGAGCAATTAGTAGAAAGTTAGCAATGTGTTTTTCCATTAAGAAAAACCCACTTTTACAAACCACCAAAACATTTTCCAACAATTCTTGAAACAACTTGTTTTCACTTTTCAATTCTTTATTTGGAAACAAAGAACATTCTCTTTTCTTGAACATAAAAGCCGCATCAAGCTTCCATCGCTCTCCTTCCTTGTGGATACGACCCGTATAGCCACTTCGCTACTACGGAAGAATCGCAAAAGTAGTAACTTCGACCCACTCCCTTTCTACTTTTCTTGTGCTTGCTTTTTGCCGTTCAGTGTTCCATGCTATAAAAGCCGAATCAAAATTAGTAACCCTAGATAAATATTCATCATTTAGGGTACTCTTTAATGCATGAATGGCTTTTGCATTAGCCTCAAGACATTTGCCATTTAAACAATAAGAATCTTTAATTGTGGCAAGATAGACATGAATACTTAGGGCTTTGAGATACATTGACATCTTAATTTTTCAAGTTTGGATGTGTTGGTATCCCTCTAAGTGTAGAGGTGATTATGGTTAGAGTGTTGACTTTGTGCCTATCCCTCTAGTGAGAGGTGATTGTTGTTTGGCTTAGTGCACTATCCCTCTATTGAGAGGTTGATTTTATGTGGCTTAGTGCCTTGCCTCTTGTGTAGAGATTGTTGTTGTTTGAGAGAGGAGTTGTGTACTCCAAAGTTGTATTACCCAAATCCTCAGTGGAGGTTCCCTATGTGGGAAGTCCTGTATGGACGATATAGTGAAAATCCTTCTGTGTGAAGGCGGGGACGTAGAGCAGTGGCTCGAACCTTGAAAAATATCTTGTTTGAGATTGATCTACTATCTCTAACTCTCTCTCTTATATTTGCCTTGTATTATTTCATATTGTTCATATCATACTTATATGCTTGGTATTGTTTGTGTGCCATACTTGTGTTGAATCAAAAGAGTTTTACATAGTACCTCAACTCTTATTTAGAGGAATTTAGAGGAGATAGTCCAGAGCCCTTCACCAAGAATTCGGCTACACTCTTTGGTTACACTAAGTGTGTTGCAATTTGTTTTTAATTCCGCATCATTTTTCATTAGATTAGCCTTACACCTATTCACCCCTCCTCTAGGTGTACTTTTTATTGGTATCAGAGTCTACGCTCCTGATATTAGGTTTAACTGCCTAGGAGTTAGATCTTGGTTAGCTAAACATTTGCACACTTATTTGTTTACACACACTCATGGATTACCTTGTCCCTCCCATGTTTGATGTTTCTAACATCGATATGTGGAAGCTTAAGATAAGTATGTACCTAAAAACTCTAGGAATGCATGTTTACCTTGCTACTATCAAGAAATCCTATCTTGGTAATAACAAGCATATAGAGGCCAATGCACAAGCCCTAGAGGCACTTAGAACACTAAGTAAAGATTATCTTTCTATAGTTTCTCATTGTGATTTCGCTTTTGCAGTGTGAAACACTTTGATCTCTCCCGCGGTTCGAACAGTGGAGAAGGAATCTAGTGAGAATAAATCCGAACAAGCTTGCTACATGGTCCAAGGGAATGACTCCCTTGAGGTAAATTCGGAAACTCAACTAGATGATAGTGCTAGTTCTTCCGGTGATGATTATGTTGATGTTGATGCTTTAAATGAAGAACTATCTATTGTTTGTGAAAACCTATTAGAAATATCAACTCTTGAAAAAGAAGATTTTTAAAATAAAAGAAGAAAATAAAGATTTGTCTTCTAAACTTGATATTATTTTGCAGGAGAGAGAATGAGATTTCAATTGAAAGAGACTCATTGAAATCCCAACTTGATCTTGCCCTAAAAGAAAATGAAATTTTGAAAAATAAAAATGATTGTGACATTGTTTTGAAGAAAAATGAAATTCTATCTTCAAAACTTGATTTTGTGTTAAAAGAAAATGAGTCTTTGAAAAATAAAATTGCTTTAATTTCAAAGGAATTGGATTGGTTTCAAAGAAAAATACTACTTAAAAAATGATTTAGATTCACATGTTTGTCATGCTTCATCATCTACTGTATCTATTGTATGCTCCACCTCTTCTACTATTATTGAAAATGATATATGTATGTTAAAGAAGAGTGTTGATTCTTTGGGATCCACTTTGAGCCAATGTGCCATGAACCACACATGGTTGGAATCCATGTTTCGCAAGAAATATGCTCCTCACATGCATGCACACCATACACGGCATACACATGCTCATCATGCTCACACACATGATTCCATGTATGATCATGTGTACACTTATACACATTGTTGACGTAAGGGCCACCTTTCAAAGTTTTGTTATGATAGAGTACATAATGTAAATTTTGCAAATAAATTTATTTGGGTTAGAAAAAGTGCTAACCCCCATGGACCCAATAGAGTATGGGTACCAAAATTTACTCCTATTTTATTTGATGTAGGTGTGGGCTCTCACATGACGTGAGAGGCATTGGTGCTTTGAGGTGAATGCATTCCGAGCTATATGGTGACACTTTGGGATGCATCACTTTCAAGGGAGGTTTGGTCGGAGTACCACCATGGTTTAGAGATCTAGAGATGTGCCCTAGTGGTTTTGGTAACTATCTATAACTCCTTATTTATGTTTACATACTTTCATATTATTGATTTTTTAGCATGTCATGTTTTAATGCTCATTATGTTATATGTCATGATGATCAGACTTATGACATACATGATTAGTAATTGAGATACACCCATATTCATATGGATCCATATTTTGTGTTCTCACTATAGTTTAACTATTGTGTACATCATAACTCTAAGACATGTGCATATACATAATGATAATATTGATTTTGTTCATGATCTTGCACTTCATAGTTTTGATTACATGTTTGGATGTAGCCTTCATTAAAACTTGTGTATATACTTGTACAACTAGTGGACCACAAATTGATTATTATATGTTTGTTCTTCAGTGCTCATTTGCTACCCATTAGATGTACTAATATAGTCTAGTTTTGATGATTCTCGCATTACAACTTGTATTCCCTAATTTTGAACATGTTTTTCATAGATATGTGTTTAGCTTCATGTATATGTTAATCTTGTCTAAAACTATTGGATATACATGTATACCCTTGAGTCATTTGCATTTCATGAAAAATTTCTTTACGGACTCAATTGTGTTTGGATATGTATGTACACTTCTAGTTTAGACATAACATACATATGCCTTGAGCTTGAATTATTTTGGTGAAAATTAAATTTTCATGTTTTTCATGTTTATAAAGGAATTTCATATTGAGCTAAATTGCATATTCCCATGATTTCGTTGATTACATGATTCTTAAACTCACATTATTCGTATTTACTCATGATTTTTGTTTTCATGAGCTTTATATATGCTTTATAGACTTTGAGTGTCAATCATCGTGTGACCTACATGTTTTTCATGGAATAGATTCATGTTATTCCTTGCTTGAAGGATTCCATACTAGTTTTCAAATATTATCTTTAAACTAGTTATTATTCTTCAATTGGTAGAGTTTTCAAATATGTTAAACTATTTTCAGATCCTATTTTTTGGCCCCACCAACCCAAGGGCGGATGGATGGGCGACCATGCCTTGTATGCTCAAATTAAAAATCTTTTTAAACATGTGCATGAAAGGGAGGTAGTATGAGTTATACACTTGATCCTCATCATATTTTTAATTGGTATCTCAATTGATATCTTCATGTTTGTATACTCATAATCTTTTTATATGTATGTTTTAAACTTCAAATAGTATCAATTTCGATCGATATTTACATTTTCATACATACATACATATATATATATATATATATATATATATATATATATATATATGATTTGATTATGCTTACAATATCTTTACATCTTAAAGCACAAATTATATTTATGCTAAGCTTGATTTACTCCTTAATGTCAATTATTTTTCAATTGGTATCTTATACAAGCTTATGCATTATTTTTATTGGTATTTCATAAAGGGGGAGAAAATTCATGTTTTATCTTTCAATTGTTATCTTTCAATTGAGTTTATTTTCAATTGATATCTTACTCTCATTCTTTATGATGAAAAATACTTTATTTTAGAATATGCTAACATTTTCAATATTGGTATCATGTTTCATTTTAAATTGGTATCTATATTGATATGAGTTATGTTTACCTAAAATAATTTGATTTTTACTTTCAATTGGTTGTTACTTTCATTTGGTATCAAGATTTTCAATATATATTTCAATTGGTGTCAAAAACATACAATGTCTCATTTTCTATTGATATCAAGATTTACAAGACATTTTAAATTGGTATCAAGATATTTTCAATTGGTATCTTTTAGTATCTTAAACAAATTTTGTTTACTTTTAATTGGTATCTTAAAAATGTTTCGTTTATTTTCAATTGGTATCATGATGTTTAGATGTATACCTTTATCATAAATTAATATATTTTTCAATTGGTATCACATTGTTTTGATATGATTGCTTATATGTAAGGGAAGCTTAACATCTTCTCTATATATAAATTCATGATGAGTGTATTTCATATTGAGAGGCTTGACCTCTCTTTGGTATGTAATACACGTGTGTAGAGGGAGCTTCACATCTCCTTTTATACATTATATATTATGCGTTATGTGATTAGGGTTTAGTCATCTCTTTTTTATATAATGCATGTATGCAGGGGGAGTTAACTTTATGTCTCTTATCTTCATGACTGTATATCACATATACATCCTTCTTGTTTGATTTGACCAAGAAGAAGAAAATTATTTTTTAGTTTATTTATTCCCTTTGTTGATGATTTGACAAAAGGGGGGAGAGAAATTTGGAGTTTTATATACGCATGTTTATTTTTTTCAATTGGTATCAGAGCATATATGTTTTGTTTTCAATTGGTATCAAAGCATATATGTTAATATGTGTTATTTGTTTAATGCATACATTGAATATCTTTATTGTTTATTGCCATGTATGAGTTAAGGGGGAGCTTCTATAAAGCTTAACTTTAATCCATGCATATATAACTCCATGAGTTTTGTCATCATCAAAAAGGGAAAGATTGTTGGCCCAGAGGCTCATCACTCTAGTTTTGATGATGATTAACTCATGTAGTTATAGTTTACTAATAATCTTGTGATATTTAGTTTCAGGCATTTGATCAAGCTATTAGTAGGTGATTAGCTTCAACAAAGGAGTTTTGGAGCTTTCACATGTTGATTCAAGAGCTCGAGCGTCAAGATCGCATCTAGTACTCGGTTGGAGTCAAGCTCGTTGGATCGTATTTGGATCGAGTCAACTTGGAGAAGGAGTTCTACAAGAAGACTTTGGTTTGTATTTAGTTTAGATTGTTTAGATCTTGTATAAAGATTAGATAGTGTTGATATGCTCAAGTACACAAACACAAGTTTCAATTGTATTTGTTTTCGATTTAACTAGTTTCTGTTTTTCATATATATTTTTCATGGATAGATAGAATCGAAACAAGTTTACATGGTTTAATGTATATTAGATTTGATCTATATACATCTATGCTTCATCTATTTAGAAAAACTTACTTTGATAGTCTATTTCATGAGTTTGGAGTTTTGTATTTAAACAAAACTTATTTTTGAATTTCATGTCAAAAGCTTAGATATGTATCTTACATGTATATTGAATTCTATCTATATACAATATGCTTCAAATTTATTTCAATATCATGTTTTTGTATTTATACATGTTTTGGAAAAATCGGGTTTCCATTTCAAAGTTTAGTTTTTGAAAAATACCGATTTTGGTTTAAAGTCTATTTTCAATATCACAAAAATGGTTCAAATAGTTTATAATATGTGTTGAATTTCAGTCACACATATTTGTATTTCAAAGAAATAATAAGAACTTATTTTTGTGAAATTTATGTGATTTTATGGGATTTAATTGAAGATAAAAAGACAAGTTTTTAATCCTTAAATAGTTGGACCTGGCCTTCTGCCGGTCGATCGGTCCGGTCGACCAATGTGCACAAATGTGCACATGCCATTAGGCTGGTGGGCCGGTCGACCGGGCGGTCGACCGGCGGTTAACCGTCCAGAGAGCTCTGCTCTCTAGATCTAGCCCTGGTCGACCGGGCGATCGACCGGCAGAGAGCAACTGCTCTCTGTATCCAGTCCCGGTCGATCGGGCAGTCAACCAGAGACACAACGATCATAAAAATGACCGTTGGCCGGTCGACCAGGCGGTCGACCGAAAGGGCAGTTTTTGCCCTTTCCAGACTGCCAACGGGCAGAATTTTTGAAGGTTATATATATGCCTTTTCTTGAGTTGTTTTGAATAAGTTTTTAGAGAGCTAAAATTCTCATCTTTATAAGTATTTAATAACAAGTTTTTAAAGAGTTTTTGGGCTTAAAGATTTTATATTTATTTGTTTTAAAGGGTTGAAAAAAATCAAAGAAAAATAGAGTATTTGGGAATTGGTTTTTGTTCTTCATTTCTATAGCCATCTAGAAGTTTTCCCAAGAGTTTTTCTTTTGAATTGTTTTCTAAACTCTTTGTTTTCTCACACTTGAGCTATCATGTCTATCCTATCTAATAGGATCTTGTTTTGTGAGAAAAATTAGTTTGTGGTTTAGTGAGACCACCAAGAGTTGTAAACCTTCTTTTATTTGAGTTCCCTCTTGTGTAGAGGTGAGTGTGGAGGTTGTGTTGGTATCCCTCAAGTGTAGGGGTGATTGTGGTTGGAGTGTTGGCTTTGTGCCTATCCCTCTAGTGAGAGGTGATTGTTGTTTGGCTTAGTGCACTATCCCTCCACTGAGAGGTTGATCTTGTGTGGCTTAGTGCCTTGCCTCTTGTGTAGAGGTTGTTGTTGTTTGAGAGAGGAGTTGTGTACTCCAAAGTTGTATTACCCAAATCCTCAGTGGAGGTTCCCTGTGTGGTAAGTCTGTGTGGACGATATAGTGAAAATCCTTCTGTGTGAAAGCGGGGACGTAAAGCAGTGGCTCGAACCTCGAAACATATCTTGTTGTTTGCGATTGATCCACTATCTCTAACTCTTTCTCTCTCTTATATTGTGCCTTGCATTATTTCATATTATTCATATCATACTTATATGCTTGGTATTGTTTGTGTGCCATACTTGTGTTGAACCAAGAGAGCTTTACGTAGCACTTCAACTCTTATTTAGAGGAATTTAGAGGAGATAGTCCAGATCCCTTCACCGGGAATTCGGCTACACTCTTTGGTTACACTAAGTGTGTTGCAATTTGTTATTAATTCCGCATCATTTGTCATTAAATTAGCCTTACACATATTCACCCCCCCTCTAGGTATACTTTCAACAACACATTATAACATGCACATATAAAATATTCTGCAATTTACAGAGAGCGGAGAGAGAAGGAGACTCACATTAGGGGAGGGCTCGGCCACGGGCTAGAGAAGTGGTTGCTGATGGCCGGCGAACGGCAGAGAGAAAGCCACGAAGGATGTCGATGGCTCGAAATCTCGCCGGAAAGGATGCGGGTATACTCGCCTTCCCCGGTGGAGGACGATGGTGATTCACGGAGAGATAGGAGGAGGCCGCGGGGCATGGCCTGGTCATGAAGGGACATTGGTCTGGTGACATGCTAGAGAGGGGAAGAGATGGGTGGCACTCAAGGTGTCCGACGAAGATCGAAGCTCAGTGGGGAGGTGGTGCGGCATGCAGAGGTCTGTCGTGGACCTGGGGTCGGCCAAGGGGATGGAAGGAGCTCTGGTGTTGCCGGTCATAGATGGAGATGGGGATGCTCGTCGGGCTTGGCAAGCGGTGTTGTCGATGGATGCCGGAGATGCCGGAGGAGGACGGCTTTGGGGTTGCGTACAGGAGGGGGTGCGGCAGCAAGGAGCTCCGGCCATGGTCCTGTGCACGATGGTGGGTGTGCTTTGAGTGCGGGGGTTGCTGGGTTGGCACGATCGAGGAGGAGGCAGTCGTCGCCTGATGTGCATGGCTGTTGTAGGGCGGCACAAGGAGGAGGACAAGAGAGATATGAGATCGGCCAATAGCTTGACAGAGGTAGGAAGAGGAGAAAATGAAACAGGGTTAAGATTATTATTAGGAGGAGAAGATAAGGTTAGGGCTT
Organism: Agave tequilana; assembly: GCA_038442645.1. NCBI lineage: Eukaryota > Viridiplantae > Streptophyta > Magnoliopsida > Asparagales > Asparagaceae > Agave > Agave tequilana. The sequence goes on from JAVJIF010022125.1 coordinate 56,881, forward strand.
TAGTTAGGATTTGATTTGTTATAGGATTATAGGATTTGGTTTGATTTTGTTAGGATTAGATATTTAGATAATGGGTTTGGGTATATAGATTAACGGGTTAATGGGCTACTGGGTATAATCATAATGAGTAGGGATAATAGGTAGGTGGGTTTCGGGTTAGGATTATGGGTTAATCACAATGATGTGTGTGTGTGTGTGTGTGTGCGTCTGTGTGTAAAGATAGACTTGTGTTCTTCTAAAAGAATTTGAGCCTGGATCCTTCTCACTCAAATTCAACCCTCCGACGTTCGAATACAAGATCCACTCCATTGAAGTTGATCTATATTATTTCAAATATCTATAAACCAAAAATTAAGTATTTTAAATACTTTTGCCCATCCATTAAGTAGGGGAAAAATGGACTGCCTAAATAGTGAGTTGGTTAGTTTAACGGTGTAGAACATTTGATACCTAACAAAAATTTGTTTGTAGGGGTTTTTAAATGTTTAGATCGTAATGAAATAGCTGGATCAAGGATTTGAATGTCTAAAGACATAGATCTAACCGACTTATTACTTTCGGCCATCCATTTTGCATCGCTTGATGGATGGGCAAAAAGTAATAAAGATACTTGATTTTTGGTTTATAAATACTTGAAATAATATAGATCAACTTCAACGGAGTGGATCTTGTATTCGAACGTCGGAGGGTTGAATTTGAGTGGGAAGGAATTGGGCTCAAATCCTTTTGGAAGGACACAAGTTTATCTCTCTCTCTCTCTCTCTCTCTCTCTCTCTCTCTATATATATATATATATATATATATATATATATATATATTATATATAATATATATATATATATATATATATAGGCTCAAATGTTGGGCTTGAGAAGATTATCAAAATATAATTAGAAGGCAAGAAAAGAAACATGATAGAAGGAGAATGGGTTGGGTTAACTCATAAGCTGAACCAAGAGAAGAAAAAATAAAAAGGAAAAAGATGATGGAAGACGAAGGAAATAACAATAATAATAATAGAAGTAAAAATAACAATTAGAACAGTAATAATCAATAACAATTACATACTTATAACAATCTAAAATAGTTAATAATGAAATTAGTAATTCATAAAAATTAAAATAATCTTACTAGATAATAATTAATTTCATAATACAATATATATATATATATATATATATATATATATATATATATATATATATATATATATATATATATATATAATATATATAATATTCATGTAATAAAATACTAGTATTATTAAATCATGTATTACAAAATGCGGGTATTACAATATTTTTTTCATGGGTGTTGCGATGAATGTTGGCAACGATAAAGGAACTAGGTTCTGGACCGATAAATGATGCACGGATGTCCCTTTGGGTCAGTTTTTCCCGAACTTTTTTCGTTGGCCCGTGACCTTGCTGGTTCGGTTTTTTCCCATTCAGTTGATTTACATGGAATATCAAGGTGTCGAACTTGACTAATGGGGCTTCTTTTCAAGAGGTAGGAATTGTTTCCATCTCCTGCCTTCGCATTTTCAGTCGGATATAGGGCCTAAGGATCGTCCCATTTTGGTTTGGGACTCTAATAGGGCATTTTTGATGAATAGTGCCTACAATAGATTGAACAACAGTGGGCTTCGTTGCCCCTTCTCTAACGTAATTGGAGTATTGTGGCGCCTCTTAAGGTTAGCGCTTTCCTTTGGCTGGCTGTCAATGGCACAATCTTGACTTGAGATAATTTAAGGAAAAGGGGTGGCTGGGGCTTGGCATTTGCGTTCTATGCTCGGCTGATGAGGACTCTATGGATTATCTTTTCCTTAAATGTTCATTAGCATTCGTATTGGGAACGTGGCACTTAGTGTGAATCTATCTCTTCCACCGCTTCCTCTGTCCATGACTCATTTTTGGACTTTGTGGAGATCCTGTTCTTGTGATAGGAAATATGGGGTAATGGTGATTTATTGGCTGCGACCTATTTCTGGGGAATTTGAAAAGAACGTAACAACAGATTTTTTAACAATTTGACTAGATCTCTTGATTAAACTTTGCATTTTTGTTCTTTCTCTTTTTTCCTTAATAGAGCATCTTCGTTTCAGGAACGGCAAGGGAAACGGTGAAGAGGGGACTGGATCAGTCAGCGTTGGGAGTCGATTCAGATGATCCCTTGGTGGATGGTACAGAATGGGGGTAGTGGGTCTAATTCTGGTCGTATGTGAGCTTGTGTTGATGTGACTCTCGGCTTCTTGTCGCTCTGGCTTCTTCATTGATGGAGGTTTCTTGGGATGGTTTTTTTTTACTCATGGTGTTTTAAGTTGCTTTGTTAGTTTTTTATTTTTCTTTTGCTGGTGATGGTGGTCTCTCTCTCAATTGCTCATGTGTGAGTATTTTGATTGGGAGAATTCTTTTTTTGTTACGTTTTTGTTCAAGATTGTTTTCATTAAAAGCTTTTAATGAAGCACAGGGAAACTTTGGCTCACCTTTTTTTCTTAAAAAAATCGATAATTTTAATCACTCACTATTTTCTCTACTGTTGGCCCAAGGCCTTCCACTCTAGTTTTGATGATGATCAACACTCATGTAGTTATGTCTACTAATATTCTTGTGTTTCTAAGTTTCAGATCATTAACAGGAATTAGTTGGTGATTAGCTTCAACAAGATGATTAGAAGCTTATCATGGTGATTCCGGTGCCAAAGCTTAAAGATCATACCTTTGCACTTGGAGAATCACGGAGTTTGGACGAGTCTACTGAAGATAGAAGATCGACAAGAAGACTTAGGTATCTAGTTTAGAGTTTGTGTTTTAGATCCATATTTGTAAAGCTTAGTTTAGTTGATATGCTCAAGTGAACACAAAACACACACGTTTATGTTTGAGTTTTGGTTTTCATGAATAGTTTATCAAAACAAGTTTACATATGTTATATGTATAGTAGATGTTTTCTATTTATACATACATGCTTTAACTGGTAAACAAACTTATTTTGATATCCCTATTCATGTTTGGAAAAATCAAGTTTGACAAAATACAGGTTTTGTTTTTGATAAAATTTGCAAGACTCTAAAATGAATTGATATGTGATATATTGTCTTGAAATTTTTATCACATGTTTATGTTTTAACATAAAATGATAAAACAAGTTTTAGAAAAAACATATTTTAGAAAAACAGTTTTTATTGTGATTAAAAACTATTTTTTAGATTTACTGTGAATTTATGGATTTTTATTGAGTGAAAAGACCTATTTTCAAATCCCGTATCTGTGCAGTTCTGCATTGTGCCTGCCAGGCCAGTACGGTCGACCGGACCGGTCGACCGCACCAAGGGCCGGTCGACCGGGCCGGTCGACCGATGTGCACAGACGTGCACGTCTGTTAGGCACAGTGGACGGTCGACCGGACCGGTCGACCGGGTTGAGAGCTCTGCTCTCGGGAATTTTCGGTCGACCGGACCGGTCGAACGCTGTGCCCAACGGTCACATTTTTGACCGTTGGCGGTCGACGGGCCGGGTCGACCGGCAGTTGGTCAGACTGCCACATCAGCCTAACGGTAGTTTTTCCTAAGGGCTAATATACCCTTTTCTCCATTGTTTTAGATAAGAATTTTTGAGCTAAAAATTTTCAGTTTCTGAAGAGTTAAAAGAGTTTTTAAAAGAGTTTTAAGTCAAAAAGATCTCATCTTTATTGTTTGGGTTTTTGGAAAATCAAAGAAAAATAGGTTTTTGGGATTTTTGCTTAGATCTCAATTCTATCATATTGCAAGTATTTTCCAAAGATTTTTCTTTGTTGCTTGTTTCCAAAAACACTTGTTCCACACTTGAGCTATCTTCTATCCTAAACTATTAGGATCTGTTTTTGTGGAAAAAGATAAGAGAAAAAGAAAGAGAAGTGTTTGAGGTTGTTTGTTGTAAACCTCATTGTTGTAAACCCTCCTTTTATTTGTGAATCCCTCTTCGGTAGAGGTGATCGGAGTGGTATTGGTTTGGATCCCTCAAGTGTGAGGTGATTGGGATGTGTTTGTAAGCCTCTTAGGTAGAGGTGTGGTGTTGGTTGACACCTCTAGTGTGAGGTGTTGTGGTTTGTATGAGAGAGGAGTTCGGTACTCCTTGGTTGTTAAGAAATCCTCTTCGGTAGAGGTTCCCTCGGTGGGAGTTGAGATAGTGGAAATCCTACACGGTGGTGTAGGCGGGGATGTAGAGAAAGGTGCTCGAACCTCGAAACAAATCTTTGTGTTAGCGTTTGATCCATTGTCTCTCTAACCCTTACTCTCTTTACTTTGTGCAAGCATCATTTCATACAAGCATCATACTTTCATAGCATTCATATTATATACATTGCTTGTGTTGCCTTGCATCTTTCATATTGTAATTTATCCTTGATTGCTTGGCTTGATTGTGTGTGCACATATTTCATATTGCTTGGATTGCTTGTGTGTGTGTGCCTAACTTGTACTCATCCAACAAGAGCTTCACATAGCGCCTCAACCCATTTCAAGGGGAATCAAGGGGAGTTAGTCCAGAGCCTCGCAAGGGGAATTCGGCTACACTTGTTGTATTGTATTAGTTTGTGCATAATTTGCATTAGCTTCCGCATTTAGCGCACTTAGTTTGCATTTAGTTTCTTAGATTAGCACTTACACCTATTCACCCCCCCTCTAGGTGTGTTTTTCAATTGGTATCAGAGCTAGTGCTCCTGATACTTAGGCTTAACATCCTAGGAGTGATCCATTTGCTTGCTAATCTTGTTTGCATTTGCTTGTTTTGCACACATATAGTTCACCATGGCCTTCGTGACCCCACCTATGTATGACCCTTCCAATATTCATGTTTGGAAGATTAGGATGACCGTTTATTTACAAACCCTAGGTCATAAAGTTTATCTTGCTATTACCAAGGAATCCTTCCTTAGTGATCGCAATCATATAGGGGCCAATGCACAAGCCCTTGAGGCCATTAGAAGCACATTACCTAAAGATTATCTTATGTGTGTTTCTTATATTGATTCCGCTTTTGCAGTGTGGAATCTATTGTCAACAACAACCACCACCTCCGAGCTTCAAGTGCAAATCCAAAAGGAAGAGGAATCTAGTGGAGAGTCCGAATCACAATGCTACATGGTCCAAGGAAAGGACTCCCTTGAGGTAAAATCGGAACTTCAACTAGATAGTGATGATGCTAGTTCTTCATGTGACGATATTGTAGATCCCCATGCTTTAAATGAAGAACTTTCAATTGTTTGTGAAAAACTTATAGAAAAATATAAGATTTTGAAAAAGAAAAGTCTAGGAATTGAAAAAGAAATAAGTGTTTACAATCTAGACTTGATATTGTTTTGCAAGAGAAGGTTGAGGTCTATAATGAAAGGGATTCATTGAGATCTCAATTAGAACTTGCACTTAAGGAAAATAAAGTTTTAAAATCTAAAAATGATTGTGGAAAATATTTTGAAGAAAAATGAAAACTTGTCTTCAAAAATTGATTTTGTTTAAAGAAAATGTGATGTTTTGAAAAATAAAATTATTTCTATTTCAAATGATTTAGATGTGTGTTTAAAGAAAAACATTGTTTTGCAAAATAAGATGGATGCATATGTTTGCCATGCTAGTGTAGCTTCCTCATCTAGTCTACCTAATGCATGTACTTCTTCTAGGATCAATGATGATATTTGTATGTTAAAGAAGAGAGTAGATTGTTTGGGCTCCACTATGAGCCAATGTGCCATGAACCACACACGCTTGGAAACCTTGGTTCGAAAGAAACAAGTTCCATCATCTATGCATGCACACCCATCACGGCATACACATGCTCCTCACGGACACACTTCTCACATGTATGCTCATGTGTACACTTGTACACATTGTGGACGTAGGGGCCACCTGCTAAATTTTGTTATGATAGATTACATACTCCTAATTTAGCAAAGAATTTTGTTTGGGTTAGAAATGAGACTAACCCCCATGGACCCAATAAGAGATGGGTACCAAAGACCACCCCTCCTATTGTTTTTGATGTAGGTGTGGGCTCTCACATGACGTGAGAGTGATGACACCTTGGAGTGGATGCGTTCCGGACTTAAAGGAAATCTATTGGATGCATCACTTTCAAGGGAAGATTTGGTGGAGATGACCACCCATGTTTTGGAGACAAGGAGAGTTGCTTCTTCGGTTTTGGTAACAATCCTTTACTCCCATTTATTGTTTACATGCTTTCCATGTTTTAATGTTTATAGCATGTTTTTGATGTCTATGGATTAGTATGTCCATTCCATATTATTAGATCCTTGACATACATGTATAAGTATTGAGACACACATGCTTAAATGAACCCATAATTAGTGTTCTCACTTTTGTTTAAGCTATAATGTACATCATGAATCTAATACATGTGAATTTACATAATAATCATGTTTTAGTTTTATCATGATGATTTTTATATTGTGTTTTAAAGCTTCATGTTTGAATATGTTTAGATGTTAGTTTTCATTAAGACTAGTTATATATTTGTACATATGATGGGCTACAAATAAATCTATATATGTTTGGGATTGAATGCTTGTTGTTCCCATTAGATGTGCTAGTATAGTCTAGTTTTGATGATTCATACATTTCAAACTTGTATTCTCATTTTTGAATTTGCGTTATGATTGTATATTTCACTTCATGTATATGTTTGTATTGCCAAACTTTAAGATATACATGTATACCCCTTGAGTCATTTGCCTTTCATGCAAATATCTATTATGGACTCAAAGTGTGTTTAAGGGATATGTATGTATACTTCTTGTGTTGACAAATCATACATATACCTTGAAATGAAAATTGCTTTGATGAAAATTTAGCCTTACATGTTTTCATGTTTATGTGTCAATATTTAACTTCATGTATATGTCTATCTAGTTCAAACTAATCTTATACATGAGTATCCTTTTTGAGCCAGTGCCTTAATGCATATATCCTGTGGACTCTTATGTTTTGGATATGTATGTATACGTTAGTTTGTATTAGACATACATATGCCTTGAAGATTAGATAGTTTTGATGATTTCGTATTTTAAGGAATAATTGAGCTTAATGAAATATTTTCATGATCTTCACATATTATTTGTACACTCATATCTATTGCTCATGTTTTGTTTCTCATGAGTTATGCTTTATTGGTTAGAGTGATGATTATCATGTGAATTTCAATTTTGTTTTATTCCTTGCTTGAAGGATTTCGTGCTAGTTAACAAGTTTTCCATTTAACTAGTTGCGGTGTTCTTCATTTTGGTAGTGATTTTCAAACAAAACTACATTTTCAAATCTATCTTTGAAAACCCCTACCTTCCAAGGGGGCGGTAGGATGGGAGATCATGTTCATGTATGCCCTAAATTGAAAATCTTTAAAACTTGAATTATGATTGGGTGGTAGATAATATGATGTATACACTTGAACTTATTGTTATGTCAATTGGTATCATTGAACTCTTTCAATTGTATCATTTTGATCTTCTTGTATACTCATATATGTTTTGTATGTATGTATGCTTTAAATTCCAAGTATATCAATTTCTATTGGTATCTATCTTTCATACATATATATGTTTGTGTTTATGCTAGTGCTTGAGTTTCAATTTTGTTTAAATTGATTACTTTTAAATTGTTATCAAGACTATGCATGTCTTTAGTTTGTTTTTCATAAAGGGGGAGAAAATTTGATTTTGTATTTCAATGGTATTTGTACTCCCACTCTTTATGATTAAAAGTTGTTATTTTGAACATATGATATCAACATCAAATTTGTTTATATATTTTCAAAATGAATATATTCTTACAATTGGTATCAAAATTTGTGTTTAGACATTCAAAATTTGTTATGGTTAATTACAATGGTATTTTCAAAATTTTGTTTTAAAGAAAATATTCAAAGTTTTGATTTGTATTTCCTATATGCAAGGAGAGCTTAACATCTCTCTTACATATAGATTCATGTTGAGTATATTATAAATTGAGGAGCTTGACAACTCTTCTTTATATGATATACGTGCGTAGGGGGAGCTTCACATCTCCTCTTATGCATTACATAATATGTGTTATGTAAATTGGGGCTTGTCATCCCTTCTTCATGTAATGCATATGTGTAGGGAAGCTAACTTAGCGTCTTCCTCTTCATGAATGTATATAGCATATAACATATATTGATTCTTGTTTATTGGTATCAAGATGCTTCATTGACATATTTTTTAATTGATATCATGTTTTGTAGTCACCCTTATTGATTTTGTTTTTTGTTTTAGACAAAAAGGGGGAGAACATTGTTTGCATTGTTTTGATTGACAAAAGGGGGAGAAAGATTTTTACCCCTCATTTTATCTATGGTTTGATTGTTTACCCCTTTGTTGATGATTGACAAAAAGGGGGAGAAGTATTTATGTTTTATATGCATATATTATGTTTTAATATATCAAGAATATTAAGTTTAATTGTTTATTAAGTTTAATTGATATCCAAAGCTTGCTTTGGAATTGTTGTAATTGGTATCTAGAGTTTATATATGCTTCTTTATGTTTTTGCATATATTGAATTCATGCATAAGCAAATAAATAATAAGATATGAAAAATATGTATGTCTCTTGTTTAGAATCATAAGCTTTCATTGCATATTTATTTATTCATTTGTTATGCATGAGTTAAGGGGGAGCTTCCTTGAAGCTTATCTTTAATCCATGCATATATAACTCCATGAGTTTTGTCATCATCAAAAAGGGGGAGATTGTTGGCCCATGGCCTTCCACTCTAGTTTTGATGATGATCAACACTCATGTAGTTATGTCTACTAATATTCTTGTGTTTCTAAGTTTCAGATCATTAACAGGATATTAGTTGGTGATTAGCTTCAACAAGATGATTAGAAGCTTATCATGGTGATTCCGGTGCCAAAGCTTAAAGATCATACCTTTGCACTTGGAGAATCACGGAGTTTGGACCGAGTCTACTTGAAGATAGAAGATCGACAAGAAGACTTAGGTATCTAGTTTAGAGTTTGTGTTTTAGATCCATATTTGTAAAGCTTAGTTTAGTTGATATGCTCAAGTGAACACAAAACACACACGTTTTATGTTTGAGTTTTGGTTTTCATGAATAGTTTATCAAAACAAGTTTACATATGTTATATGTATAGTAGATGTTTTCTATTTATACATACATGCTTTAACTTGGTAAACAAACTTATTTTGATATCCCTATTCATGTTTTGGAAAAATCAAGTTTGACAAATACAGGTTTTGTTTTTGATAAAATTTGCAAGACTCTAAAATGAATTGATATGTTGATATATTGTCTTGAAATTTTTATCACATGTTTATGTTTTACATAAAATGATAAAACAAGTTTTAGAAAAACATATTTTTAGAAAAACAGTTTTTATTGTGATTAAAACTATTTTTTAGATTTACTGTGAATTTATGGGATTTTTATTGAGTGAAAAGACCTATTTTCAAATCCCGTATCTGTGCAGTTCTGCACTGTGCCTGCCAGGCCAGTACGGTCGACCGGACCGGTCGACCGCACCAAGGGCCGGTCGACCGATGTGCACAGACGTGCACGTCTGTTAGGCACAGTGGACGGTCGACCGTACCGGTCGACCGGGTTGAGAGCTCTGCTCTCGGGAATTTTCGGTCGACCGGACCGGTCGACCGCTGCTGCCCAACGGTCACATTTTTGACCGTTGGTGGTCGACCGGGCCGGTCGACCGGCAGTTGGTCAGACTGCCACATCAGCCTAACGGCTAGTTTTCCTAAGGGCTATATATACCCCTTTTCTCCATTGTTTTAGATAAGAATTTTTGAGCTAAAAATTTTCAGTTTTCTGAAGAGTTTAAAAAGGTTTTTAAAAGAGTTTTAAGTCAAAAAGATCTCATCTTTATTTGTTTTGGGTTTTTGGAAAAATCAAAGAAAAATAGGTTTTTGGGATTTTTGCTTAGATCTTCAATTCTATCATATTGCAAGTATTTTCCCAAAGATTTTTCTTTGTTACTTGTTTCCAAAAACACTTGTTTCCACACTTGAGCTATCTTCTATCCTAAACTATTAGGATCTTGTTTTTGTGGAAAAAGATAAGAGAAAAAGAAAGAGAAGTGTTTGAGGTTGTTTGTTGTAAACCTCATTGTTGTAAACCCTCCTTTTATTTGTGAATCCCTCTTCGGTAGAGGTGATCGGAGTGGTATTGTTTGGATCCCTCAAGTGTGAGGTGATTGGGATTGTGTTTGTAAGCCTCTTAGGTAGAGGTGTTGTTGTTGGTTGACACCTCTAGTGTGAGGTGTTGTGGTTTGTATTGAGAGAGGAGTTCGTACCTTGGGTTGTAAGAAATCCTCTTCGGTAGAGGTTCCCTCGGTGGAGTTGAGATAGTGGAAATCCTACACGGTGGTGTAGGCGGGGATGTAGAGCAAGGTGCTCGAACCTCGAAACAAATCTTTGTGTTAGCGTTTGATCCATTGTCTCTCTAACCCTTACTCTCTTTACTTTGTGCAAGCATCATTTCATACAAGCATCATACTTTCATAGCATTCATATTATATACATTGCTTGTGTTGCCTTGCATCTTTCATATTGTAATTTATCCTTGATTGCTTGGCTTGATTGTGTGTGCACATATTTCATATTGCTTGGATTGCTTGTGGTGTGTGCCTAACTTGTACTCATCCAACAAGAGCTTCACATAGCGCCTCAACCCATTTCAAGGGGAATCAAGGGAGTTAGTCCAGAGCCTCGCAAGGGGAATTCGGCTACACTTGTTGTATTGTATTAGTTTGTGCATAATTTGCATTAGCTTCCGCATTTAGCGCACTTAGTTTGCATTTAGTTTCTTAGATTAGCACTTACACCTATTCCCCCCCCTCTAGGTGTGTTTTTCAATTGGTATCAGAGCTAGTGCTCCTGATACTTAGGCTTAACATCTAGGAGTGATCCATTTGCTTGCTAATCTGTTTGCATTTGCTTGTTTTGCACACATATAGTTTACCATGGCTTCATGACCCCACCTATGTATGACCCTTCCAATATTCATGTTTGGAAGATTAGGATGACCGTTTATTTACAAACCCTAGGTCATAAAGTTTATCTTGCTATTACCAAGGAATCCTTCCTTAGTGATCGCAATCATATAGGGGCCAATGCACAAGCCCTTGAGGCCATTAGAAGCACATTACCTAAAGATTATCTTATGTGTGTTCTTATATTGATTCCGCTTTTGCAGTGTGGAATCTATTGTCAACAACAACCACCACCTCCGAGCTTCAGTGCAAATCCAAAAGGAAGAGGAATCTAGTGGAGAGTCCGAATCACAATGCTACATGGTCCAAGGAAAGGACTCCCTTGAGGTAAAATCGGAACTTCAACTAGATAGTGATGATGCTAGTTCTTCATGTGACGATTTGTAGATCCCATGCTTTAAATGAAGAACTTTCAATTGTTTGTGAAAAACTTATAGAAAAATATAAGATTTTGAAAAAGAAGTCTAGGAATTGAAAAAGAAATAAGTGTTTACAATCTAGACTTGATATTGTTTTGCAAGAGAAGGTTGAGGTCTATAATGAAAGGGATTCATTGAGATCTCAATTAGAACTTGCACTTAAGGAAAATAAAGTTTTAAAATCTAAAATGATTGTGAAAATATTTTGAAGAAAAATGAAAACTTGTCTTCAAAAATTGATTTTGTTTAAAAGAGAATGTTGATTTGAAAATAAAATTATTTCTATTTCAATGATTTAGATGTGTGTTTAAAGAAAAACATTGTTTTGCAAAATAAGATGGATGCATATGTTTGCCATGCTAGTGTAGCTTCCTCATCTAGTCTACCTAATGCATGTACCTCTTCTTCTAGGATCAATGATGATATTTGTATGTTAAGAAGAGAGTAGATTGTTTGGGCTCCACTATGAGCCAATGTGCCATGAACCACACACGCTTGGAAACCTTGGTTCGAAAGAAACAAGTTCCATCATCTATGCATGCACACCCATCACGGCATACACATGCTCCTCACGGACACACTTCTCACATGTATGCTCATGTGTACACTTGTACACATTGTGGACGTAGGGGGGCCACCTTGCTAAATTTTGTTTGATAGATTACATACTCCTAATTTAGCAAAGAATTTGTTTGGGTTAGAAATGAACTAACCCCCATGGACCCAATAAGAGATGGGTACCAAAGACCACCCCTCCTATTGTTTTTGATGTAGGTGTGGGCTCTCACATGACGTGAGAGTGATGACACCTTTGGAGTGGATGCGTTCCGGACTTAAAGGAAATCTATTGGATGCATCACTTTCAAGGGAAGATTTGGTGGAGATGACCACCATGTTTAGAGACAAGGAGAGTTGCTTCTTCGGTTTTGTAACAATCCTTTACTCCCATTTATTGTTTACATGCTTTCCATGTTTTAATGTTTATAGCATGTTTTTGATGTCTATGGATTGTATGTCCATTCCATATTTATTAGATCCTTGACATACATGTATAGTATTTGAGACACACATGCTTAAATGAACCCATAATTAGTGTTCTCACTTTTGTTTAAGCTATATGTACATCATGAATCTAATACATGTGAATTTACATAATAATCATGTTTTAGTTTTATCATGATGATTTTTATATTGTGTTTTAAAGCTTCATGTTTTGAATATATGTTTAGATGTTAGTTTTCATTAAGACTAGTTATATATTTGTACATATGATGGGCTACAAATAAATCTATATATGTTTGGGATTGAATGCTTGTTTGTTCCCATTAGATGTGCTAGTATAGTCTAGTTTTGATGATTCATACATTTCAAACTTGTATTCTCATTTTTGAATTTGCGTTATGATTGTATATTTCACTTCATGTATATGTTTGTATTGCCAAACTTTAAGATATACATGTATACCCCTTGAGTCATTTGCCTTTCATGCAAATATCTATTATGGACTCAAAGTGTGTTTAAGGGATATGTATGTATACTTCTTGTGTTGACAAATCATACATATACCTTGAAATGAAAATTGCTTTGATGAAAATTTAGCCTTACATGTTTTCATGTTTATGTGTCAATATTTAACTTCATGTATATGTCTATCTAGTTCAAACTAATCTTATACATGAGTATCCTTTTTGAGCCACGTGCCTTAATGCATATATCCTGTGGACTCTTTATGTTTTGGATATGTATGTATACGTTAGTTTGTATTAGACATACATATGCCTTGAAGATTAGATAGTTTTGATGATTTCGTGTTTTAAGGAATAATTGAGCTTAATGAAATATTTTTCATGATCTTCACATATTATTTGTACACTCATATCTATTGCTCATGTTTTGTTTCTCATGAGTTATGCTTTATTGGTTAGAGTGATGATTATCATGTGAATTTCAATTTTGTTTTATTCCTTGCTTGAAGGATTTCGTGCTAGTTAACAAGTTTTCCATTTAACTAGTTGCGTGTTCTTCTTTTGGTAGTGATTTTCAAACAAAACTACATTTTCAAATCTATCTTTGAAAACCACTACCTTCCAAGGGCGGTAGGATGGGAGATCATGTTCATGTATGCCCTAAATTGAAAATCTTTAAAACTTGAATTATGATTGGTGGTAGATAATATGATGTATACACTTGAACTTATTGTTATGTCAATTGGTATCATTGAACTCTTTCAATTGGTATCATTTTGATCTTCTTGTATACTCATATATGTTTTGTATGTATGTATGCTTTAAATTCCAAGTATATCAATTTCTATTGGTATCTATCTTTCATACATATATATGTTTGTGTTTATGCTAGTGCTTGAGTTTCAATTTTGTTTAAATTGATTACTTTTAAATTGTTATCAAGACTATGCATGTCTTTAGTTTGTTTTTCATAAAGGGGGAGAAATTTGATTTTGTATTTCAATTGGTATTTGTACTCCCACTCTTTATGATTAAAAGTTGTTATTTTGAACATATGATATCAACATCAAATTTGTTTATATATTTTCAAAATGAATATATTCTTACAATTGGTATCAAAATTTGTGTTTAGACATTCAAATTTGTTATGTTTAATTACAATTGGTATTTTCAAAATTTTGTTTAAAGAAAATATTCAAAGTTTTGATTTGTATTTCCTATATGCAAGGAGAGCTTAACATCTCTCTTACATATAGATTCATGTTGAGTATATTATAAATTGAGGAGCTTGACAACTCTTCTTTATATGATATACGTGCGTAGGGGGAGCTTCACATCCCTCTTATCATTACATAATATGTGTTTATGTAAATTGGGGCTTGTCATCCCTTCTTCATGTAATGCATATGTGTAGGGAAGCTAACTTAGCGTCTTCCTCTTCATGAATGTATATAGCATATAACATATATTGATTCTTGTTTATTGGTATCAAGATGCTTCATTGACATATTTTTAATTGATATCATGTTTTGTAGTCACCCCTTATTGATTTTGTTTTTTGTTTTAGACAAAAAGGGGGAGAACATTGTTTGCATTGTTTTGATTGACAAAAGGGGGATAAAGATTTTTACCCCTCATTTTATCTATGGTTTTGATTGTTTACCCCCTTTGTTGATGATTGACAAAAAGGGGGAGAAGTATTTATGTTTTATATGCATATATTATGTTTTAATATATCAAGAATATTAAGTTTATTGTTTATTAAGTTTAATTGATATCCAAAGCTTGCTTTGGAATTGTTGTAATTGGTATCTAGAGTTTATATATGCTTCTTTATGTTTTTTGCATATATTGAATTCATGCATAAGCAAATAAATAATAAGATATGAAAAATATGTATGTCTCTTGTTTAGAATCATAAGCTTTCATTGCATATTTATTTATTCATTTGTTATGCATGAGTTAAGGGGGAGCTTCCTTGAAGCTTATCTTTAATCCATGCATATATAACTCCATGAGTTTTGTCATCATCAAAAAGGGGGAGATTGTTGGCCCAATGGCCTTCCACTCTAGTTTTGATGATGATCAACACTCATGTAGTTATGTCTACTAATATTCTTGTGTTTCTAAGTTTCAGATCATTAACAGATATTAGTTGGTGATTAGCTTCAACAAGATGATTAGAAGCTTATCATGGTGATTCCGGTGCCAAAGCTTAAAGATCATACCTTTGCACTTGGAGAATCACGGAGTTTGGAACCGAGTCTACTTGAAGATAGAAGATCGACAAGAAGACTTAGGTATCTATTTTAGAGTTTGTGTTTTAGATCCATATTTGTAAAGCTTAGTTTAGTTGATATGCTCAAGTGAACACAAAACACACGTTTTATATGTTGAGTTTTGGTTTTCATGAATAGTTATCAAAACAAGTTTACATATGTATATGTATAGTAGATGTTTTCTATTTATACATACATGCTTTAACTTGGTAAACAAACTTATTTTGATATCCCTATTCATGTTTTGGAAAATCAAGTTGACAAAATACAGGTTTGTTTTTGATAAAATTTGCAAGACTCTAAAATGAATTGATATGTTGATATATTGTCTTGAAATTTTTATCACATGTTTATGTTTTAACATAAATGATAAAACAAGTTTTAGAAAAACATATTTTTAGAAAAACAGTTTTTATTGTGATTAAAACTATTTTTTAGATTTACTGTGAATTTATGGGATTTTTATTGAGTGAAAAGACCTATTTTCAAATCCCGTATCTTGCAGTTCTGCACTGTGCCTGCCAGGCCAGTACGGTCGACCGGACCGTCGACCGCACCAAGGCCGGTCGACCGATGTGCACAGACGTGCACAGTCTTGTTAGGCACAGTGGACGTCGCCGGACCGGTCGACCGGGTTGAGAGCTCTGCTCTCGGGAATTTTCGGTCGACCGGACCGGTCGACCGCTGCTGCCCAACGGTCACATTTTTGACCGTTGGCGGTCGACCGGCCGGTCGACCGGCAGTTGGTCAGACTGCCACATCAGCCTAACGGCTAGTTTTTCCTAAGGGCTATATATACCCCTTTTCTCCATTGTTTTAGATAAGAATTTTTGAGCTAAAAATTTTCAGTTTCTGAAGAGTTTAAAAGAGTTTTTAAAAGAGTTTTTAAGTCAAAAAGATCTCATCTTTATTTGTTTTGGGTTTTTGGAAAAATCAAAAGAAAAATAGGTTTTTTGGATTTTTGCTTAGATCTTCAATTCTATCATATTGCAAGTATTTTCCAAAGATTTTTCTTTGTTACTTGTTTCCAAAAACACTTGTTTCCACACTTGAGCTATCTTCTATCCTAAACTATTAGGATCTTGTTTTTGTGGAAAAAGATAAGAGAAAAAGAAAGAGAAGTGTTTGAGGTTGTTTGTTGTAAACCTCATTGTTGTAACCCTCCTTTTTTTTGTGATCCCTCTTCGGTAGAGGTGATCGAGTGGTATTGGTTTGGATCCCTCAAGTGTGAGGTGATTGGGATTGTGTTGTAAGCCTCTTAGGTAGAGGTGTGGTTGTTGGTTGACACCTCTAGTGTGAGGTGTTGTGGTTTGTATTGAGAGAGGAGTTCGGTACTCCTTGGGTTGTAAGAAATCCTCTTCGGTAGAGGTTCCCTCGGTGGGAGTTGAGATAGTGGAAATCCTACACGGTGGTGTAGGCGGGGATGTAGAGCAAGGTGCTCGAACCTCGAAACAAATCTTTGTGTTAGTGTTTGATCCATTGTCTCTCTAACCCTTACTCTCTTACTTTGTGCAAGCATCATTTCATACAAGCATCATACTTTCATAGCATTCATATTATATACATTGCTTGTGTTGCCTTGCATCTTTCATATTGTAATTTATCCTTGATTGCTTGGCTTGATTGTGTGTGCACATATTTCATATTGCTTGGATTGCTTGTGTGTGTGTGCCTAACTTGTACTCATCCAACAAGAGCTTCACATAGCGCCTCAACCCATTTCAAGGGGAATCAAGGGAGTTAGTCCAGAGCCTCGCAAGGGGAATTCGGCTACACTTGTTGTATTGTATTAGTTTGTGCATAATTTGCATTAGCTTCCGCATTTAGCGCACTTAGTTTGCATTTAGTTTCTTAGATTAGCACTTACACCTATTCACCCCCCCTCTAGGTGTGTTTTCAATTGGTATCAGAGCTAGTGCTCCTGATACTTAGGCTTAACATCCTAGGAGTGATCCATTTGCTTGCTAATCTTGTTTGCATTTGCTTTTTTGCACACATATAGTTAACCATGGCCTTCATGACCCCACCTATGTATGACCCTTCCAATATTCATGTTTGGAAGATTAGGATGACCGTTTATTTACAAACCCTAGGTCATAAAGTTTATCTTGCTATTACCAAGGATCCTTCCTTAGTGATCGCAATCATATAGGGCCAATGCACAAGCCCTTGAGGCCATTAGAAGCACATTACCTAAAGATTATCTTATGTGTTTTTCTTATATTGATTCCGCTTTTGCAGTGTGGAATCTATTGTCAACAACCACCACCACCTCCGAGCTTCAAGTGCAAATCCAAAAGGAAGAGGAATCTAGTGGAGAGTCCGAATCACAATGCTACATGGTCCAAGGAAAGGACTCCCTTGAGGTAAAATCGGAACTTCAACTAGATAGTGATGATGCTAGTTCTTCATGTGACGATATTGTAGATCCCCATGCTTTAAATGAAGAACTTTCAATTGTTTGTGAAAAACTATAGAAAATATAAGATTTTGAAAAGAAAAGTCTAGAATTGAAAAAGAAAATAAGTGTTTACAATCTAGACTTGATATTGTTTTGCAAGAGAAGGTTGAGGTCTATAATGAAAGGGATTCATTGAGATCTCAATAGAACTTGCACTTAAGGAAAATAAAGTTTTAAAATCTAAAAAGGATTGTGAAAATATTTTGAAGAAAATGAAAACTTGTCTTCAAAAATTGATTTTGTTTTAAAAGAGAATGTTGATTTGAAAAATAAAATTATTTCTATTTCAAATGATTTTAGATGTGTGTTTAAAGAAAAACATGTTTTGCAAAATAAGATGGATGCATATGTTTGCCATGCTAGTGTAGCTTCCTCATCTAGTCTACCTAATGCATGTACCTCTTCTTCTAGGATCAATGATGATATTTGTATGTTAAAGAAGAGAGTAGATTGTTTGGACTCCACTATGAGCCAATGTGCCATGAACCACACACGCTTGGAAACCTTGGTTCGAAAGAAACAAGTTCCATCATCTATGCATGCACACCCATCACGGCATACACATGCTCCTCACGGTACACACTTCTCACTGTATGCTCATGTGTACACTTGTACCATTGTGGACGTAGGGGCCCCTTGCTAATTTTTGTTATGATAGATTACATACTCCTAATTTAGCAAGAATTTTGTTGGGTTAGAAATGAGACTAACCCCCATGGACCCAATAAGAGATGGGTACCAAAGACCACCCCTCCTATTGTTTTTGATGTAGGTGTGGGCTCTCACATGACGTGAGAGTGATGACACCTTGGAGTGGATGCGTTCCGGACTTAAAGGAAATCTATTGGATGCATCACTTTCAAGGGAAGATTTGGTGGAGATGACCACCATGTTTTAGAGACAAGGAGAGTTGCTTCTTCGGTTTTGTAACAATCCTTTACTCCCATTTATTGTTTACATGCTTTCCATGTTTTAATGTTTATAGCATGTTTTTGATGTCTATGGATTAGTATGTCCATTCCATATTTATTAGATCCTTGACATACATGTATAGTATTTGAGACACACATGCTTAAATGACCCATAATTAGTGTTCTCACTTTTGTTTAAGCTATAATGTACATCATGAATCTAATACATGTGAATTTACATAATATCATGTTTTAGTTTTATCATGATGATTTTTATATTGTGTTTTAAAGCTTCATGTTTTGAATATATATTTAGATGTTAGTTTTCATTAAGACTAGTTATATATTTGTACATATGATGGGCTACAATAAATCTATATATGTTTGGGATTGAATGCTTGTTTGTGCCCATTAGATGTGCTAGTATAGTCTAGTTTTGATGATTCATACATTTCAAACTTGTATTCTCATTTTTGAGTTTGCGTTATGATTGTATATTTCACTTCATGTATATGTTTGTATTGCCAAACTTTAAGATATACATGTATACCCTTGAGTCATTTGCCTTTTCATGCAAATATCTATTATGGACTCAAAGTGGTTTTTAAGGATATGTATGTATACTTCTTGTGTTGACAAATCATACATATACCTTGAAATGAAATTGCTTTGATGAAAATTTAGCCTTACATGTTTTCATGTTTATGTGTCAATATTAACTTCATGTATATGTCTATCTAGTTCCAACTAATCTTATACATGTATCCTTTTGAGCCACGTGCCTTAATGCATATATCCTGTGGACTCTTTATGTTTTGGATATGTATGTATACGTTAGTTTGTATTAGACATACATATGCCTTGAAGATTAGATAGTTTTGATGATTTCGTGTTTTAAGGAATAATTGAGCTTAATGAAATATTTTTCATGATCTTCACATATTATTTGTACACTCATACTATTGCTCATGTTTTTTTTTCTCATGAGTTATGCTTTTTTGGTTAGAGTGATGATTATCATGTGAATTTCAATTTGTTTTTTATTCCTTGCTTGAAGGATTTCGTGCTAGTTACAAGTTTTCCATTTAACTAGTTGCGGTGTTCTTCATTTTGGTAGTGATTTTCAAACAAAACTACATTTTCAAATCTATCTTTGAAAACCCCTACCTTCCAAGGGCGGTAGGATGGGAGATCATGTTCATGTATGCCCTAAATGAAAATCTTTAAAACTTGAATTATGATTGGGTGGTAGATAATATGATGTATACACTTGAACTTATTGTTATGTCAATTGGTATCATTGAACTCTTTCAATTGGTATCATTTTGATCTTCTTGTATACTCATATATGTTTTGTATGTATGTATGCTTTAAATTCCAAGTATATCAATTTCTATTGTATCTATCTTTCATACATATATATGTTTGTGTTTATGCTAGTGCTTGAGTTTCAATTTGTTTAAATTGATTACTTTTAAATTGTTATCAAGACTATGCATGTCTTTAGTTTGTTTTCATAAAGGGGAGAAAAATTGATTTTGTATTTCAATTGGTATTTGTACTCCCACTCTTTATGATTAAAAGTTGTTATTTTGAACATATGATATCAACATCAAATTGTTTATATATTTTCAAAATGAAATATATTCTTACAATTGGTATCAAAATTTGTGTTTAGACATTCACAAATTTGTTATGTTTAATTACAATTGGTATTTTTTCAAAATTTTGTTTAAAGAAAATATTCAAAGTTTTGATTTGTATTTCCTATATGCAAGGAGAGCTTAACATCTCTCTTACATATAGATTCATGTTGAGTATATTATAAATTGAGGAGCTTGACAACTCTTCTTTATATGATATACGTGCGTAGGGGGAGCTTCACATCTCCTCTTATGCATTACATAATATGTGTTATGTAATTGGGGCTTGTCATCCCTTCTTCATGTAATGCATATGTGTAGGGAAGCTAACTTAGCGTCTTCCTCTTCATGAATGTATATAGCATATAACATATATTGATTCTTGTTTATTGTATCAAGATGCTTCATTGACATATTTTTAATTGATATCATGTTTGTAGTCACCCCTTATGATTTTGTTTTTTGTTTTAGACAAAAAGGGGAGAACATTGTTTGCATTGTTTTGATTGACAAAAGGGGGAGAAAGATTTTTACCCCTCATTTTATCTATGGTTTTGATTGTTTACCCTTTGTTGATGATTGACAAAAAGGGGGAGAAGTATTTATGTTTTATATGCATATATTATGTTTTAATATATCAAGAATATTAAGTTTAATTGTTTATTAAGTTTAATTGATATCCAAAGCTTGGCTTTGGAATGTTGTAATTGGTATCTAGAGTTTATATATGCTTCTTTATGTTTTTGCATATATTGAATTCATGCATAAGCAAATAAATAATAAGATATGAAAAATATGTATGTCTCTTGTTTAGAATCATAAGCTTTCATTGCATATTTATTTATTCATTTGTTATGCATGAGTTAAGGGGGAGCTTCCTTGAAGCTTATCTTTAATCCATGCATATATAACTCCATGAGTTTTGTCATCATCAAAAAGGGGGAGATTGTTGGCCCAATGGCCTTCCACTCTAGTTTTGATGATGATCAACACTCATGTAGTTATGTCTACTAATATTCTTGTGTTTCTAAGTTTCAGATCATTAACAGGATATAGTTGGTGATTAGCTTCAACAAGATGATTAGAAGCTTATCATGGTGATTCCGGTGCCAAAGCTTAAAGATCATACCTTTGCACACTTGGAGAATCACGGAGTTTGGACCGAGTCTACTTGAAGATAGAAGATCGACAAGAAGACTTAGGTATCTAGTTTAGAGTTTGTGTTTTAGATCCATATTGTAAAGCTTAGTTTAGTTGATATGCTCAAGTGAACACAAAACACACACGTTTTATGTTTGAGTTTTGGTTTTCATGAATGTTTATCAAAACAAGTTTACATATGTTATATGTATAGTAGATGTTTTCTATTTATACATACATGCTTTAACTTGGTAAACAACTTATTTTGATATCCCTATTCATGTTTTGGAAAAATCAAGTTTGACAAAATACAGGTTTTGTTTTGATAAAATTTGCAAGACTCTAAAATGAATTGATATGTTGATATATTGTCTTGAAATTTTTATCACATGTTTATGTTTTAACATAAAATATAAAACAAGTTTTAGAAAAACATATTTTTTAGAAAAACAGTTTTTTATTGTGATTAAAACTATTTTTTTTAGATTTACTGTGAATTTATGGGATTTTTATTGAGTGAAAAGACCTATTTTCAAATCCCGTATCTGTGCAGTTCTGCACTGTGCCTGCCAGGCCAGTACGGTCGACCGGAACCGGTCGACCCGCACCAAGGGCCGGTCGACCGGCCCGTCCGACCGATGTGCACAGACGTGCAACGTCTGTTCGGCACAGTGGACGTCGACCGGACCGTCGACCGGGTTGAGAGCTCTGCTCTCGGAATTTTCGGTCGACCGGACCGGTCGACCGCTGCTGCCCCAACGGTCACATTTTTGACCGTTGGCGGTCGACCGGGCCGGTCGACCGGCAGTTGGTCAGACTGCCACATCAGCCTAACGGCTAGTTTTTTCTAGGGCTATATATACCCCTTTTCTCCATTGTTTTAGATAAGAATTTTGAGCTAAAAATTTCAGTTTTCTGAAGAGTTTAAAAGAGTTTTAAAAGAGTTTTTAAGTCAAAAAGATCTCATCTTTATTTGTTTGGGTTTTTGGAAATCATCAAAAAAAATAGGTTTTTTGGATTTTTGTGCTTAGATCTTCAATTCTATCATATTGCAAGTATTTTCCCAAAGATTTTCTTTGTTGCTTGTTTCCAAAACACTTGTTTCCACACTTGAGCTATCTTCTATCCTAAACTATTAGGATCTTGTTTTTGTGGAAAAGATAAGAGAAAAAGAAAGAGAAGTGTTTGAGGTTGTTTTGTTGTAAACTCTCATTGTTTGAAACCCTCCTTTTTATTTGTGAATCCCTCTTTCGGTAGAGGTGATCGGAGTGGTATTGGTTTGGATCCCTCAAGTGTGAGGTGATTGGGATTGTGTTTGTAAGTAGAGTCCTCTTAGGTAAGGTGTGGTTGTTGGTTGACACCTCTAGTGTGAGGTGTTGTGGTTTGTATTGAGAGAGGAGTTCGGTACTCCTTGGGTTGTAAGAAATCCTCTTCGGTAGAGGTTCCCTCGGTGGAGTTGAGATAGTGGAAATCCTACACACGTGGTGTAGGCGGGGGTAGAGCAAGGTGCTCGAACCTCGAAACAAATCTTTGTGTTAGCGTTTGATCCATTGTCTCTCTAACCCTTACTCTCTTTACTTTGTGCAAGCATCATTTCATACAAGCATCATACTTTCATAGCATTCATATTATATACATTGCTTGTGTTGCCTTGCATCTTTCATATTGTAATTTATCCTTGATTGCTTGGCTTGATTGTGTGTGCACATATTCATATTGCTTGGATTGCTTGTGTGTGTGTGCCTAACTTGTACTCATCCAACAAGAGCTTCACATAGCGCCTCAACCATTTCAAGGGAATCAAGGGGAGTTAGTCCAGAGCCTCGCAAGGGGAATTCGGCTACACTTGTTGTATTGTATTAGTTTGTGCATAATTTGCATTAGCTTCCGCATTTAGCGCACTTAGTTTGCATTTAGTTTCTTAGATTAGCACTTACACCTATTCACCCCCCTCTAGGTGTGTTTTTCAATTGGTATCAGAGCTAGTGCTCCTGATACTTAGGCTAACATCCTAGGAGTGATCCATTTGCTTGCTAATCTTGTTTGCATTTGCTTGTTTTGCACACATATAGTTTACCATGGCCTTCATGACCCCACCTATGTATGACCCTTCCAATATTCATGTTTGGAAGATTAGATGACCGTTTATTTACAAACCCTAGGTCATAAAGTTTATCTTGCTATTACCAAGGAATCCTTCCTTAGTGATCGCAATCATATAGGGGCCAATGCACAAGCCCTTGAGGCCATTAGAAGCACATTACCTAAAGATTATCTTATGTGTGTTTCTTATATTGATTCCGCTTTTGCAGTGTGGAATCTATTGTCAACAACAACCACCACCTCCGAGCTTCAAGTGCAAATCCAAAGGAAGAGGATCTAGGGAAGAGTCCGAATCACAATGCTACATGGTC
Source organism: Agave tequilana (assembly GCA_038442645.1). NCBI lineage: Eukaryota > Viridiplantae > Streptophyta > Magnoliopsida > Asparagales > Asparagaceae > Agave > Agave tequilana. The sequence goes on from JAVJIF010022125.1 coordinate 80,646, forward strand.
CAAGGAAAGGACTCCCTTGAGGTACAATCGGAACTTCAACTAGATAGTGATGATGCTAGTTCTTCATGTGACGATATGTAGATCCCCATGCTTAAATGAAGAACTTTCAATTGTTTGTGAAAAACTTATAGAAAAATATAGATTTGAAAAAGAAAAGTCTAGGAATTGAAAAAGAAATAAGTGTTTACAAATCTAGACTTGATATTGTTTTGCAAGAGAAGGTTGAGGTCTATAATGAAAGGGATTCATTGAGATCTCAATTAGAACTTGCACTTAGGAAAATAAAGTTTTAAAATCTAAAAATGATTGTGAAAATATTTTTGAAAAAATGAAAACTTGTTCTTCAAAAATGATTTTGTTTTAAAAGAGAATGTTGATTTGAAAAATAAAATTATTTCTATTTCAAATGATTTAGATGTGTGTTTAAAGAAAAACATTGTTTTGCAAAATAAGATGGATGCATATGTTTGCCATGCTAGTGTAGCTTCCTCATCTAGTCTACCTAATGCATGTACCTCTTCTTCTAGGATCAATGATGATATTTGTATGTTAAAGAAGAGAGTAGATGTTTGGGCTCCACTATGAGCCAATGTGCCATGAACCACACACACGCTTGGAAACCTTGGTTCGAAAGAAACAAGTTCCATCATCTATGCATGCACCCCATCACGGCATACACATGCTCCTCCTCACGGCACACTTCTCACATGTATGCTCATGTGTACACTTGTACACATTGTGGACGTAGGGGCCACCTTGCTAAATTTTGTTATGATAGATTACATACTCCTAATTTAGCAAAGAATTTTGTTTGGGTTAGAAATGAGACTAACCCCCATGGACCCAATAAGAGATGGTACCAAAGACCACCCCTCCTATTGTTTTTGATGTAGGTGTGGGCTCTCACATGACGTGAGAGTGATGACACCTTGGAGTGGATGCGTTCCGGACTTAAAGGAAATCTATTGGATGCATCACTTTCAAGGGAAGATTTGGTGGAGATGACCACCATGTTTTGGAGACAAGGAGAGTTGCTTCTTCGGTTTTTGGTAACAATCCTTTACTCCCATTTATTGTTTACATGCTTTCCATGTTTAATGTTTATAGCATGTTTTTTGATGTCTATGGATTAGTATGTCCATTCCATGTTTATTAGATCCTTGACATACATGTATAGTATTTGAGACACACATGCTTAAATGAACCATAATTAGTGTTTCTCACTTTTGTTTAAGCTATAATGTACATCATGAATCTAATACATGTGAATTTACATAATAATCATGTTTAGTTTATCATGATGATTTTTATATTGTGTTTTTAAAGCTTCATGTTTTGAATATATGTTTAGATGTTAGTTTTCATTAAGACTAGTTATATATTTGTACATATGATGGGCTACAAATAAATCTATATATGTTTGGTATTGAATGCTTGTTTGTTCCCATTAGATGTGCTAGTATAGTCTAGTTTTGATGATTCATACATTTCAAACTTGTATTCTCATTTTTGAATTTGCGTTATGATTGTATATTTCACTTCATGTATATGTTTGTATTGCCAAACTTAAAGATATACATGTATACCCCTTGAGTCATTGCCTTTCATGCAAATATCTATTATGGACTCAAAGTGTGTTTAAGGGATATGTTGTATACTTCTTGTGTGACAAATCATACATATACCTTGAAATGAAAATTGCTTTGATGAAAATTTAGCCTTACATGTTTTTCATGTTTTATGTGTCAATATTTAACTTCATGTATATGTCTATCTAGTTCAAACTAATCTTATACATGAGTATCCTTTTTGAGCCACGTGCCTTAATGCATATATCCTGTGGACTCTTTATGTTTTGGATATATATGTATACGTTAGTTTTGTATTAGACATACATATGCCTTGAAGATTAGATAGTTTTGATGATTTCGTGTTTTAAGGAATAATTGAGCTTAATGAAATATTTTTCATGATCTTCACATATTATTTGTACACTCATACCTATTGCTCATGTTTTGTTTCTCATGAGTTATGCTTTATTGGTTAGAGTGATGATTATCATGTGAATTTCAATTTTGTTTTATTCCTTGCTTGAAGATTTCGTGCTAGTTAACAAGTTTTCCATTTAACTAGTTGCGGTGTTCTTCATTTTGGTAGTGATTTTCAAAAAACTACATTTTCAAATCTATCTTTGAAAACCCTACCTTCCAAGGGCGGTAGGATGGGAGATCATGTTCATTATGCCCTAAATTGAAAATCTTTAAAACTTGAATTATGATTGGGTGGTAGATAATATGATGTATACACTTGAACTTATTGTTATGTCAATTGGTATCATTAACTCTTTCAATTGGTATCATTTTGATCTTCTTGTATACTCATATATGTTTTGTATGTATGTATGCTTTAAATTCCAAGTATATCAATTTCTATTGGTATCTATCTTTCATACATATATATGTTTGTGTTTTGCTAGTGCTTGAGTTTCAATTTTGTTTAAATTGATTACTTTTAAATTGTTATCAAGACTATGCATGTCTTTAGTTTGTTTTTCATAAAGGGGGAGAAATTTGATTTTGTATTTCATTGGTATTTGTACTCCCACCACTCTTTATGATTAAAAGTTGTTATTTTGAACATATGATATCAACATCAATTTGTTTATATATTTTCAAAATGAAATATATTCTTACAATTGGTATCAAAATTTGTGTTTAGACATTCCAAATTTGTTATGTTTAATTACAATTGGTATTTTCAAAATTTTGTTTAAAGAAATATTCAAAGTTTTGATTTGTATTTCCTATATGCAAGGAGAGCTTAACATCTCTCTTACTATAGATTCATGTTGAGTATATTATAAATTGAGGACTTGACAACTCTTCTTTATATGATATACGTGCGTAGGGGGAGCTTCACATCTCCTCTTATGCATTACATAATATGTGTTATGTAAAGTGGGGCTTGTCATCCTTCTTCATGTATGCATATGTGTAGGGAAGCTAACTTAGCGTCTTCCTTTCATGAATGTATATAGCATATAACATATATTGATTCTTGTTTATTGGTATCAAGATGCTTCATTGACATATTTTTAATTGATATCATGTTTTGTAGTCACCCCTTATTGATTTTGTTTTTTGTTTTAGACAAAAAAGGGGGGAGAACATTGTTGCATTGTTTTTGATTGACAAAAGGGGGAGAAAAGATTTTTACCCCTCATTTTTATCTATGGTTTGATTGTTTACCCCTTTGTTGATGATTGACAAAAAGGGGAGAAGTATTTATGTTTTTATATGCATATATTATGTTTTAATATATCAAGAATATTAAGTTTAATTGTTTATTAAGTTTAATTGATATCCAAAGCTTGCTTTGGAATTGTTGTAATTGGTATCTAGAGTTTATATATGCTTCTTTATTTTTTTGCATATATTGAATTCATGCATAAGCAAATAAATATAAGATATGAAAAATATGTATGTCTCTTGTTTAGAATCATAAGCTTTCATTGCATATTTATTTATTCATTTGTTATGCATGAGTTAAGGGGGAGCTTCCTTGAAGCTTATCTTTAATCCATGCATATCTAACTCCATGAGTTTTGTCATCATCAAAAAGGGGGAGATTGTTGCCCAATGGCCTTCACTCTAGTTTTGATGATGATCAACACTCATGTAGTTATGTCTACTAATATTCTTGTGTTTCTATTTCAGATCATTAACAGGATATTAGTTGGTGATTAGCTTCAACAAGATGATTAGAAGCTTATCATGGTGATTCCGGTGCCAAAGCTTAAAGATCATACCTTTGCACTTGGAGAATCACGGAGTTTGGACCGAGTCTACTTGAAGATAGAAGATCGACAAGAAGACTTAGGTATCTAGTTTAGAGTTTGTGTTTTAGATCCATATTTGTAAAGCTTAGTTTAGTTGATATGCTCAAGTGAACACAAAACACAACGTTTTATGTTTGAGTTTTGGTTTTCATGAATAGTTTATCAAACAAGTTTACATATGTTATATGTATAGTAGATGTTTTCTATTTATACATACATGCTTTAACTTGGTAAACAAACTTATTTGATATCCCTATTCATGTTTTGGAAAAATCAAGTTTGACAAAATACAGTTTTGTTTTGATAAAATTTGCAAGACTCTAAAATGAATTGATATGTTGATATATTGTCTTGAAATTTTTATCACATGTTTATGTTTTAACATAAAATGATAAAACAAGTTTTAGAAAAACATATTTTTAGAAAACAGTTTTTATTGTGATTAAACTTTTTTTAGATTTACTGTGAATTTATATGGGATTTTTATTGAGTGAAAAGACCTATTTTCAAATCCCGTATCTGTGCAGTTCTGCCTGTGCCTCCAGGCCAGTACGGTCGACCGGACCGGTCGACCGCACCAAGGGCCGGTCGACCGGGCCGGTCGACCGATGTGCACAGACGTGCACGTCTGTTAGGCACAGTGGACGGTCGACCGGACCGGTCGACCGGGTTGAGAGCTCTGCTCTCGGAATTTTCGGTCGACCGGACCGGTCGACCGCTGCTGCCCAACGGTCACATTTTTGACCGTTGGCGGTCGACGGGCCCGGTCGACCGCAGTTGGTCAGACTGCCACATCAGCCTAACGGCTAGTTTTTCCTAAGGGCTATATATACCCCTTTTCTCCATTGTTTAGATAAAATTTTTGAGCTAAAATTTTTCAGTTTTCTGAGAGTTTAAAAGAGTTTTTAAAAGAGTTTTTAAGTCAAAAGATCTCATCTTTATTTGTTTGGGTTTTTGGAAAATCAAAGAAAAATAGTTTTTTGGGATTTTTGCTTAGATCTTCAATCTATCATATTGCAAGTATTTTCCCAAAGATTTTTCTTTGTTGCTTGTTTCCAAAAACACTTGTTTCCACACTTGAGCTATCTTCTATCCTAAACTATTAGGATCTTGTTTTTGTGGAAAAAGATAAGAGAAAAAGAAAGAGAAGTGTTTGAGGTTGTTTGTTGTAAACCTCATTGTTGTAAACCCTCCTTTTATTTGTGAATCCCTCTTCGTAGAGGTGATCGGAGTGGTATGGTTTGGATCCCTCAAGTGTGAGGTGATTGGGATGTGTTTGTAAGCCTCTTAGGTAGAGGTGTGTTGGTTGGTTGACACTCTAGTGTGAGGTGTTGTGGTTTGTATTGAGAGAGGAGTTCGGTACTCCTTGGGTGTAAGAAATCCTCTTCGTAGAGGTTCCCTCGGTGGGAGTTGAGATAGTGGAAATCCTACACACGTGGTGTAGGCGGGATGTAGAGCAAGGTGCTCGAACCTCGAAACAAATCTTTGTGTTAGCGTTTGATCCATTGTCTCTCTAACCCTTACTCTCTTTACTTTGTGCAAGCATCATTTCATACAAGCATCATACTTTCATAGCATTCATATTATATACATTGCTTGTGTTGCCTTGCATCTTTCATATTGTAATTTATCCTTGATTGCTTGGCTTGATTGTGTGTGCACATATTTATATTGCTTGGATTGCTTGTGTGTGTGTGCCTAACTTGTACTCATCCAACAAGAGCTTCACATAGCGCCTCAACCCATTTCAAAGGGATCAAGGGGAGTTAGTCCAGAGCCTCGCAAGGGGAATTCGGCTACACTTGTTGTATTGTATTAGTTTGTGCATAATTTGCATTAGCTTCCGCATTTAGCGCACTTAGTTTGCATTTAGTTTCTTAGATTAGCACTTACACCTATTCACCCCCCCTCTAGGTGTGTTTTTCAATTGGTATCAGAGCTAGTGCTCCTGATACTTAGGCTTAACATCCTAGGAGTGATCCATTTGCTTGCTAATCTTGTTTGCATTTGCTTGTTTTGCACACATATAGTTTACCATGGCCTTCATGACCCCACCTATGTATGACCCTTCCAATATTCATGTTTGGAGATTAGGATGACCGTTTATTTTACAAACCCTAGGTCATAAAGTTTATCTTGCTATTACCAAGGATCCTTCCTTATTGATCGCAATCATATAGGGGCCAATGCACAAGCCCTTGAGGCCATTAGAAGCACATTACTAAAGATTATCTTATGTGTGTTTCTTATATTGATTCCGCTTTTGCAGTGTGGAATCTATTGTCAACAACAACCACCACCTCCGAGCTTCAAGTGCAAATCCAAAAGGAAGAGGAATCTAGTGGAGAGTCCGAATCACATGCTACATGGTCCAAGGGAATGACTCCCTTGAGGTAAAATCGGAACTTCAACTAGATAGTGATATGCTAGTTCTTCATGTGACGATATTGTAGATCCCCATGCTTTAAATGAAGAACTTTCAATTGTTTGTGAAAAACTTATAGAAAAATATAAGATTTTGAAAAAGAAAAGTCTAGGAATTGAAAAAGAAAATAAGTTTTTACAATCTAGACTTGATATTGTTTTGCAAAGAAAGTTGAGGTCTATAATGAAAGGGATTCATTGGATCTCATTAGAACTTGCACTTAAGGAAAATAAAGTTTTAAAATCTAAAATGATTGTGAAAATCTTTTGAAGAAAAATGAAAACTTGTCTTCAAAAATTGATTTTGTTTTAAAAGAGAATGTTGATTTGAAAAATAAAATTATTTCTATTTCAAATGATTTAGATGTGTGTTTAAAGAAAAACATTGTTTTGCAAAATAAGATGGATGCATATGTTTGCCATGCTAGTGTAGCTTCCTCATCTAGTCTACCTAATGCATGTACCTCTTCTTCTAGGATCAATGATGATATTTGTATGTTAAGAAGAGAGTAGATTGTTTGGGCTCCACTATGAGCCAATGTGCCATGAACCACACAAACGCTTGGAAACCTTGGTTCGAAAGAAACAAGTTCCATCATCTATGCATGCACACCCATCACGGCATACACATGCTCCTCACGGACACACTTCTCACTGTATGCTCATGTGTACACTTGTACACATTGTGGACGTAGGGGCCACTTACTAAATTTTGTTATGATAGATTACATACTCCTAATTTAGCAAAGAATTTTGTTTGGGTTAGAAATGAGACTAACCCTGGACCCAATAAGAGATGGTACCAAAGACCACCCTCCTATTGTTTTTGATGAGGTGTGGGCTCTCACATGACGTGAGAGTGATGACACCTTGGAGTGGATGCGTTCCGGACTTAAAGGAAATCTATTGGATGCATCACTTTCAAGGAAGATTTGGTGGAGATGGACCACCATGTTTTGGAGACAAGGAGAGTTGCTTCTCGATTTTGGTAACAATCTTTACTCCCATTTATTGTTTACATGCTTTCCATTTTTTTATGTTTATAGCATGTTTTTTGATGTCTATGGATTAGTATGTCCATTCCATGTTTATTAGATCCTTGAACATACATGTATAGTATTTGAGACACACATGCTTAAATGAACCCATAATTAGTGTTCTCACTTTTGTTTAAGCTATAATGTACATCATGAATCTAATACATGTGAATTTACATAATAATCATGTTTTAGTTTTATTCATGATGATTTTTATATTGTGTTTTAAAGCTTTATGTTTTGAATATATGTTTAGATGTTAGTTTTCATTAAGACTAGTTATATATTTGTACATATGATGGGCTACAAATAAATCTATATATGTTTGGGATTGAATGCTTGTTTGTTCCCATTAGATGTGCTAGTATAGTCTAGTTTTGATGATTCATACATTTCAAACTTGTATTCTCATTTTTGAATTTGCGTTATGATTGTATATTTCACTTCATGTATATTTTTGTATTGCCAAACTTTAAGATATACATGTATACCCCTTGAGTCATTTGCCTTTCATGCAAATATCTATTATGGACTCAAAGTGTGTTTAAGGGATATGTATGTATACTTCTTGTGTTGACAAATCATACATATACCTTGAAATGAAATTGCTTTGATGAAAATTTAGCCTTACATGTTTTCATGTTTATGTGTCAATATTTAACTTCATGTATATGTCTATCTAGTTCAAACTAATCTTATACATGAGTATCCTTTTTGAGCCACGTGCCTTAATGCATATATCCTGTGGACTCTTTATGTTTTGGATATGTATGTATACGTTAGTTGTATTAGACATACATATGCCTTGAAGATTAGATAGTTTTGATGATTTCGTATTTTAAGGATAATTGAGCTTAATGAAATATTTTTCATGATCTTCACATATTATTTGTACACTCATATCTATTGCTCATGTTTTGTTTCTCATGAGTTATGCTTTATGGTTAGAGTGATGATTATCATGTGAATTTTCAATTTTGTTTTATTCCTTGCTTGAAGGATTTCGTGCTAGTTAACAAGTTTTCCATTTAACTAGTTGCGGTGTTCTTCATTTTGGTAGTGATTTTCAAACAAACTACATTTTCAAATCTATCTTTGAAAACCCCTACCTTCCAAGGGCGGTAGGATGGGAGATCATGTTTCATGTATGCCCTAAATTGAAAATCTTTAAAACTTGAATTATGATTGGTGGTAGATAATATGATGTATACACTTGAACTTATTGTTATGTCAATTGGTATCATTGAACTCTTTCAATTGGTATCATTTTGATCTTCTTGTATACTCATATATGTTTTGTATGTATGATGCTTTAAATTCCAAGTATATCAATTTCTATTGGTATCTATCTTTCATACATATATATGTTTGTGTTTATGCTAGTGCTTGAGTTTCAATTTTGTTTAAATTGATTACTTTTAAATTGTTATCAAGACTATGCATGTCTTTAGTTTGTTTTTCCATAAAGGGGGAGAAAATTTGATTTTGTATTTCAATTGGTATTTGTACTCCCACTCTTATGATTAAAATTTGTTATTTTGAACATATGATATCAACATCAAAATTTGTTTATATATTTTCAAAATGAAATATATCTTACAATTGGTATCAAAATTTGTGTTTAGACATTCCAATTTGTTATGTTTTAATTACAATTGGTATTTTCAAAATTTTGTTTAAAGAAATATTCAAAGTTTTGATTTGTATTTCCTATATGCAAGGAGAGCTTAACATCTCTCTTACATATAGATTCATGTTGAGTATATTATAAATTGAGGAGCTTGACAACTCTTCTTTATATGATATACGTGCGTAGGGGGAGCTTCACATCTCCTCTTATGCATTACATAATATGTGTTATGTAAATTGGGCTTGTCATCCCTTCTTCATGTAATGCATATGTGTAGGGAAGCTAACTTAGCGTCTTCCTCTTCATGAATGTATATAGCATATAACATATATTGATTCTTGTTTATTGGTATCAAGATGCTTCATTGACATATTTTTTAATTGATATCATGTTTGTAGTCACCCCTTATTGATTTTGGTTTTTTGTTTTAGACAAAAAGGGGGAGAACATTGTTTGCATTGTTTTGATTGAAAAAGGGGGAGAAAGATTTTTACCCTCATTTTATCTATGGTTTTGATTGTTTACCCCTTTGTTGATGATTGACAAAAGGGGGAGAAGTATTTATGTTTTATATGCATATATTATGTTTTAATATATCAAGAATATTAAGTTTAATTGTTTATTAAGTTTAATTGATATCCAAAGCTTGCTTTGGAATTGTTGTAATTGGTATCTAGAGTTTATATATGGCTTCTTTATGTTTTTGCATATATTGAATTCATGCATAAGCAAATAAATAATAGATATGAAAAATATGTATGTCTCTTGTTTAGATCATAAGCTTTCATTGCATATTTATTTATTCATTTGTTATGCATGAGTTAAGGGGGAGCTTCCTTGAAGCTTATCTTTAATCATGCATATATAACTCCATGAGTTTTGTCATCATCAAAAAGGGGAGATTGTTGGCCCAATGGCCTTCCACTCTAGTTTTGATGATGATCAACACTCATGTAGTTATGTCTACTAATATTCTTGTGTTTCTAAGTTTCAGATCATTAACAGGATATTAGTTGGTGATTAGCTTCAACAAGATGATTAGAAGCTTATCATGGTGATTCCGGTGCCAAAGCTTAAAGATCATACCTTTTCACTTGGAGAATCACGGAGTTTGGACCGAGTCTACTTGAAGATGAAAGATCGACAAGAAGACTTAGGTATCTAGTTTAGAGTTTGTGTTTTAGATCCATATTTGTAAAGCTTAGTTTAGTTGATATGCTCAAGTGAACACAAAACACACACGTTTTATGTTTGAGTTTGGTTTCATGAATAGTTTTATCAAACAAGTTTACATATGTTATATGTATAGTAGATGTTTTCTATTTATACATACATGCTTTAACTTGGTAAACAACTTATTTTGATATCCCTATTCATGTTTTGGAAAAATCAAGTTTGACAAAATACAGGTTTTGTTTTGATAAAATTTGCAAGACTCTAAAATGAATTGATATGTTGATATATTGTCTTGAAATTTTTATCACATGTTTATGTTTTAACATAAATGATAAAACAAGTTTTTAGAAAAACATATTTTTAGAAAAACAGTTTTTATTGTGATTAAAACTATTTTTTAGATTACTGTGAATTTATGGATTTTATTGAGTAAAAGACTATTTTCAAATCCCGTATCTGTGCGTTCTGCACTGTGCCTGCCAGGCCGTACGGTCGACCGGACCGGTCGACCGCACCAAGGCCGGTCGACCGGCCGGTCGACCGATGGCACAGACGTGCACGTCTGTTAGGCACAGTGGAACGGTCGACCGGACCGTCGACGGGTTGAGAGCTCTGCTCTCGGGAATTTTCGGTCGACCGGACCGGTCGACCGCTGCTGCCCAACGGTCACATTTTTGACCGTTGGCGGTCGACCGGGCCGGTCGACCGGCAGTTGGTCAGACTGCCACATCAGCCTAACGGCTAGTTTTTCCTAAGGGCTATATATACCCTTTTTCTCCATTGTTTTAGATAAGAATTTTGAGCTAAAAATTTTCAGTTTTCTGAGAGTTTAAAAGAGTTTTAAAAGAGTTTTTAAGTCAAAAAGATCTCATCTTTATTTGTTTTGGGTTTTTGGAAAATCAAAGAAAAATAGTTTTTTGGGATTTGCTTAGATCGTTCATTCTATCATATTGCAAGTATTTTCCCAAGATTTTTCTTTGTTGCTTGTTTTCCAAAAACCTGTTTCCACACTTGAGCTATCTTCTATCCTAAACTATTAGGATCTTGTTTTTGTGGAAAAAGATAAGAAAAAAGAAAGAGAAGGTTTGAGGTTGTTTGTTGTAAACCTCATTGTTGTAACCCTCCTTTTATTTGTGAATCCCTCTCGGTAGAGGTGATCGGAGTGGTATTGGTTTTGATCCCTCAAGTGTGAGGTGATTGGGATTGTGTTTGTAGCCTCTTAGGTAGAGGTGTGGTTGTTGGTTGACACCTCTAGTGTGAGGTGTTTGTGTTTGTATTGAGAGAGGAGTTCGGTACTCCTTGGGTTGTAAGAAATCCTCTTCGGTAGAGGTTCCCTCGGTGGGAGTTGAGATAGTGGAAATCCTACACGGTGGTGTAGGCGGGGATGTAGAGCAAGGTGCTCGAACCTCGAAACAAATCTTTGTGTTAGCGTTTGATCCATTGTCTCTCTAACCCTTACTCTCTTTACTTTGTGCAAGCATCATTTCATACAAGCTCATACTTTCATAGCATTCATATATATACATTGCTTGTGTTGCCTTGCATCTTTCATATTGTAATTTATCCTTGATTGCTTGGCTTGATTGTGTGTTGCACATATTTCATATTGCTGGATTGCTTGTGTGTGTGTGCCTAACTTGTACTCATCAACAAGAGCTTCACATAGCGCCTCAACCCATTTCAAGGGGAATCAAGGGAGTTAGTCCAGAGCCTCGCAGGGGAATTCGGCTACACTTGTTGTATTGTATTAGTTTGTGCATATTTGCATTAGCTTCCGCATTTAGCGCACTTAGTTTGCATTTAGTTTCTTAGATTAGCACTTACACCTATTCACCCCCCCTCTAGGTGTGTTTTTCAATTGGTATCAGAGCTAGTGCTCCTGATACTTAGGCTTAACATCCTAGGAGTGATCCATTTGCTTGCTAATCTTGTTTGCATTTGCTTGTTTTGCACACATATAGTTTACCATGGCCTTCATGACCCCACCTATGTATGACCCTTCAATATTCATGTTTGGAAGATTAGGATGACCGTTTATTTACAAACCCTAGGTCTAAAGTTTATCTTGCTATTACCAAGGAATCCTTCCTTAGTGATCGCAATCATATAGGGGCCAATGCACAAGCCCTTAGGCCATTGAAAGCACATTACCTAAGATTATCTTATGTGTGTTTCTTATATTGATTCCGCTTTTGCAGTGTGGAATCTATTGTCAACAACAACCCACCACCTCCGAGCTTCAAGTGCAAATCCAAAGGAAGAGGAATCTAGTGGAGAGTCCGAATCACAATGCTACATTGTCCAAGGGAATGACTCCCTTGAGTAAAATCGGAACTCAACTAGATAGTGATGATGCTAGTTCTTCATGTGACGATATTGTAGATCCCCATGCTTTAAATGAAGAACTTTCATTGTTTGTGAAAAACTTATAGAAAAATATAAGATTTGAAAAAAGAAAAGTCTAGGAATTGAAAAGAAAAAAGTGTTTACAATCTAGACTTGATATTGTTTTGCAAGAGAAGGTTGAGGTCTATAATGAAAGGGATTCATTGAGATCTCAATTAGAACTTGCACTTAAGGAAAATAAAGGTTTTAAAATCTAAAAATGATTGTGAAAATCTTTTGAAGAAAAATGACAACTTGTCCTTCAAAATTGATTTTGTTGTTTTTAAAAGAGAATGTTGATTTGAAAAATAAATTATTTCTATTTCAAATATTTAGATGTGTGTTTAAAGAAAAACATTGTTTTGCAAAATAAGATGGATGCATATGTTTTGCCATGCTAGTGTAGCTTCCTCATCTAGTCTACCTAATGCATGTACCTCTTCTTCTAGGATCAATGATGATATTTGTATGTTAAAGAAGAGGTAGATTGTTTGGGCTCCACTATGAGCCAATGTTGCCATGACCACACACGCTTGGAACCTTGTTCGAAAAGAACAAGTTCCATCATCTATGCATGCACACCCATCCACGGC